>JARYZH020000089.1:1077276-1332028 GCA_030021035.2 Notholithocarpus densiflorus | reverse complement strand
AAAAAAAAATAGACAAAAAAGAAAGAATAGAAGAAACACATGATCAAAAAATTCAAGATATATATATATATATATATATTTCTCTCTCAAAGGAAGCGTTGTACAAGTACAGCCATATAGGGGCCATTTGGTTCTCTCCAAACTAGACCTTTTTGCTTCGATCCCCTTTTTTCTTGATTTTTCTCCCCAAATTGGGGAAATAGAGTTTTGGTTGGCTCGAGTAGAAAACACTTGGACCCCATCAGTTTTCCCTCTTAAAATCCACCCAACCAAACACCTTCAAAAATAGTTTTCTCTCTCCCCCTTTTCAATCTCCCTAAAATCCATCTAACCAAACAGACCCTAAAGAGCATTGTTAAAGGCACCGAAAAAAAGCACAAAACAATTCACTCTCTAACACTCAATTCACTTAAGTTCCCTGACTCCCACCACACATACATTCACAGTGCCTTTAGAGTCTAGACTTTTCATTTGTTAATCAAGGTAAGTTGATAAATTCAAAGTGGAAAAAAATAGGAAGAAGAAGATCAAAGAAAGAAAGAAAGAAAAAGAAATGGTGGCAAGCTATTAACTTAACACAAAACCTCCTCCTCCTCCTCCTCCTCCTCCTCCACTAGGCAGCTTCTCATGACAAAAGATTTTTTTCCCCCCAAAACATTTCTATCACACTATTCAATTTATTGACATGTTGACTTTTTTAAGTTATTATTTTATGTTAATGCTCATATATTTTATGTGAAGAAAATGAATTAACCTGTGTTATATGATATTTGAAAGATGTTTAAGAATGAAAGTCAAGTTTTATTGTAAATTTTCCATGTGGTGCAAACTAACTGATTAAATGCTAAAGCTTTCATTTTTATGCAAAAAGAGTAGTATTTCATGTCAATAGATATAGAAAAATAAGGTCTTCCAAGCTCATGGACTACCTAATTCGCCATTAAAGACCCGTAATAAGTAAAAAGCAATAATTAGGAGTGATTATCAATAAATAAATAAAGCAATAACAAGGAGAATTTATAAGCTAGCGTATCCGACAACCGTTACTCAACAACTATCAATACCAATCATTAAAGGTGTCAAACGTTATAGAACCATAACCGTCCCATTAATAGGGCCTCTAATGGTCACCCAAAATGGGAGGTGGTATATCATGTACTCGGCATATATGCCGGGTACCTCACAAGGAGGTGGGACCCACACACTGTGGGGCCCACCTCTTTGTGAGGTACCCGGCATATATGCTGGGTACAGGATATACAAAATCCCAAAATGGACTACCTAATTCGCTGTTAAAGACCGTAATAAGTAAAAAGAAATAACTAGGAGTGATTATCAATAAATAAAATAAAAAAGCAATAACAAAGAGAATTTATAAGCTAGCGTATCCGACAACCATTGCTCAACAACTATCAATACCAATCATTAAAGGTGTCAGACGTTATAGAACCATAACCGTCCCATTAATAGGATCTCCAACGGTCACCCAAAGGGTAAGTATATAATGCACACCCACCAGTATGAAATACATAGATCATTTCTTTACCTTTCTGATTGGTCATTGCAATCCACTCACTGGGAGCTGGGTCTTTCTTCCATAGCCCCCTTACTTCGATAAATATGTCCTTGCTGGATTTGTATGCTATGCTTCCTACAATTACATTGACACCATTAATTCAAAAATAATAATTCGATATATTCAAAAAAATTATTTCTTGAGAATCGGATATATTCAACTTTCGTTGTTAATGTCTTTCAAAATAAAAGGTTTCATTATTGATGCTATTTCCACTAAAAAATGGTTATACTTCTATTTATATTTTTTTCTAATAAATTTTTCATGCAGTGCAAACTAACAGATTAAATGCTAAAACTTTTATTTTTAGGTCAAATTTCAAAATTCACTATCTAAATTTCACTACTTTTTATTTCAATTATCTAAATTTGCATTCTTTCATTTTAGTTCTTTAAGTTTTAAAACTCCTCAATTCAGTCATTCATTAACCTGTCATTCACGGCTGCGTTAAATCCCCAAATGATGCCATTTTGCTCTTTATTTAATATTTAGTTTTTATTTCTTAATTTATAAAAAAAAAATGCTAATTAAAAAAAGTCCAGAAATTTTTTAAAAAAAAAAATCCCCAAACCAAACAGTGTCGTATCCTCACCGTAAAAACAAAATAAGAACCCACCCCAAAAACTACCTTGAAGCCTGTTAAATCAACAATGAATGAATCCATGGGCAACTGTTCCATTGACACAATGACACCACGGAAAATAATGAGGTAATGGTTCTGCAAAAAGGCAAAGTAAAATACGGAAACAATAAAGAATACCAGGACAAACATCACTGAAACTTTAGCTTCAGAAGGGAGAAATAAGTAAAATAACTCAAAACCTCAAGATTGGTTAGCCAGGAAAACCATATGTGAGCGCAATGTGCAGGTCAAACTTCTTACTCAAGTACCAACAAAATTTCAGGGGACTTGCTAGGAAAAACAATGTAGTCCATGTTATTCTTCTTTTGTTTTTGCGTTTTTGGAGCCCGTCAATAATGGCTCTCTTTTTAATTTCTAGGTGTTTTTTTAATTAACATTTTTTTTAATAAATTAAGAAATAAAAACTAAATATTAAATAAAGAGCAAGACGGCATTGTTTTGGGATTTAACAGAAATAGTAGATGGCAAGTTAATGGAGGACTGAATTGAGGAGTTTTGAAACATAAATGACTGAAATGAAAAAACACAAACTTAGATAATTGAAATGAAAAGTAGAGAAACTTAGAGAGTAAGTTTTGAAATTTGACCTTATTTTTTTGCAAAAAGAGTAGTATCTATGTTGATGCATATGGAAAAAAAAGGTCTTCCAAGCTCATGGACGACCTAATCCATCATTAAAGACCCGCATTAAGTAAAAAGCAATAACTAAGTGAAGTTATGAGCAATAACCAACAACACTACAAAGCACCACTATAGCCCAAATGGACTTATAGTGCATTTTTAGGATCTATAGTGATGTTTTGTAAGCACCGCTATAGCCCTCGTATTTTGTAGTGCAATGACCGTTGTCTAACGACTATCAAAGCCAATCATTAGTGTCAAACGTTATAGAACCATCCCATTAATGGGGTTTCCAACGGTCACTCAAATGGAAAGTATATAATGCACACCCACCAATATGGCCAAAATATGAAATACATAAATCATCTCTCCCTTTTCAATTGGTCATTATTCTCTAGAATTCTGAGTTTAGTATTCGAGATCCATGCCCTTCTTATCTAATCTCATTTTTTTGCAAGCTAATTGGATAGTGTAAGAAATAGAGACTTTGCAGCGGAATATAAACAATTGGTTTTTCGGCATACCTCTCTTGGCCTAAACCGACGATCACACAGGAGCTTTGAGATTGTTCTACGCTGTCTAGAGCCAGCCTCCACGTAGACCAGCTATTCAAACACGTTCTGAATTCCAGTTTGTATAACCCACAAACCAAAAATGTTTCTCAATGGTGTTGCATACTACTAAAGTGATGCAAACATAACCCACAACCTAAGAGCCTCACAACACTCTGTAAACACTATGAGAAATGCAGAATTTGTTCACCATACAATGGGTACCACTCTTGGTGTTTATATACACACCACTCTATTAATATTGAGTGGGATAGTGGACTTAGTGGGGTAGAGTAATGGTCCAAATCATTACTCCATAACTCTTAGATGTTACAATTATCCTAAGATATACAGAAGGACATGCCCACTTTGGGTGTCCATCCATATTCTTTTCAGTTTCTAACAGGTAGGCCCTCGACAAGTGCAAGTGGACGAGTAACTTACCCAGAAATTTGGTTTTATCACAAGTGAACATTTTTTGCGAGACAAAATTTAGTTTCACAATTTTTTTTTCTTTTTTTTTTCTTTTTTGGTAATAACATTCCTAAATTTAGTTACACTCTAGACATACAAAACTGATAAAGATCCACAAAATTCTACGTATGTGTTGATAACTTGATATCCTACACATACCAATGAGCTCTCACAGACAAACACATACTCGTATAGTCACATACCCAACTGAAAAGTAGTCCAAATATCATTCAAATAAGACCAAGTATTTCACGATGCACTCCACCACTATACGTCGTCGTTGCTCTAATCCATCTCTCTGATCAGTGTTTACGTTTGGAGTTACCATGAGTATACCAGATTCTAGATTTGATAGTATGATAGAGGATGGTCTTTTTGAAACACATTGGTGTGGTTGGGTAGATGGAAAAATTATAATCCTATATACTTTGGGACTACAATAACTTTGTACTCACTTCATTCATATGAATAATGGAACCTACTTTAAATTTAATTACTACGTAGGATCAATTTTATATATATATATATGAGATGGGTTCAAGTTACACCTGGTGTAACTTCATAAGAGTTACACCTTTTTTGGACCATTGATTTGTATTAAATCTAAGGGTGAAAAAAAAGTCATGGTCATGTCATTATTGTTCCCTAGAAATTAGTAAATAAGTCATTAACTCTTCTTATTAAAAATAGAAAAAACAAAACAAAAAAAAACAAAACAAAACAAAAAAAAAAAAGCATTAACTCTCTATCCATCATCATCATCATCTTCTCTCCCTCTCTCACATGGTCTATATCTAGTACAGCCACAATGATCGTTCCTCTTTAGCACAAATAAAAACAAGGGACATGCATTTCTTGTGTTGGGTACGATCATCATCCGTTTTGACCCAAGTTTGTTCTGATTAGAAGAAGTACTTGTTTTCTTGGTTTAATTTATAGAATATAAGTCTAATTTTAGCTTATTTCGTTTCCATTCAAAATTTGTGCAAGAAATTAAGTAAAAAAAATCAGTTTAAGTAAAAATAATAATTTGAACAAAAAGAAAAATCAATGGCCAATCAATACTTGTCAATAGCCGATAAACAATTAATCCGTGGTGAGAAAAATAGTGTGTGGAGGAGAGAGAGAGAGAGAGAGAGGGTTAGCATCTAAAAATTGAATATGTTTTCCACTCTATTGGACTTGTTTTCCATTAGCAACATAAAATGTTTTCTATTGAACTACATGTGCTGGTGTGTACTTAGATTGTATGCTAATCAAGAAGATGTTGCTAGAAAATGAGGAATGATTCCTAGCAGTTGGGAAACTTTCAATTGTCTTTGTGTTAATTCATCATAAAGAATTATTACACAAAGACTGCATGAGAGAGGGAGAGAAGATGAAACTGATGATGGAGAGTAGAGAGTTAATGCTATTTTTAATTTTTCTATTTTTAATAAGAAGAGTTAATGACTTAATTACTCATTTCTAGGGAATAATAATGACATGACCATGACCTTTTTTTCACCCTTAGATCTAATACAAATCAATGGTCCAAAAAATGTGTAACTCTTATGAAGTTACACCATGTGTAACTTGAACCCATATATATATATATATATATATATATATATAGGTAAAGGTCAGAGAAAATCCAAGAAAATTCTAAAATTAAGCTCTTATTTTATACCATGTGTCCTAAAATTTATCTTAATTTTGATGCACAGATATTTACTACACGCTAAAATCGAAGGGACTAGGCAAAATTGAACTCTAATTTTGTGCCAGAGAAAATCCAATTGGATTTCAATTGGATTATCAATTTCACACCATATGTCCCATCTAATTTTTAATTTTTGTGCTAAGTGAATTATTAAGTGTAAAATCGAAGAGTCTAAATCCAGTTAGATTCTAAATTAGATTTCAATTGGAGTCCAATTTTGCACCATGTGTCCATCTAATTTTTTAATTCTTGTGATAGGTGAATTATTAAGTATAAAAACCAAAGAGTCTAAATTCAATTAAATTCTAAATCATATATATAAATATATATATATATATAAAATGAGAAACCATTACATAGTTTAGAAATTTTTGGTTTAAAAAAAGTGTAAGCTAATACCATGTATAATTTGAACCTCTTCTAAAAAAAAAGTATAATTTGAATTGTAAAATTGTGATTGTTTTTAATTGTACTTGTACATATGCACGGGATTACACACTAGTTATATCAAATGAGTGAATACGGCATTATTGTACTTTAGGAAGATTGTATCATTACTCGGGTAGGATTTTAGGTAGGTGGAAAAATTAGGCAATACTTTGAGACTACAATAACTTCATACTCCCTCTTTTTACATGATTAATAAATTAAATAAGTAAGATCAATTATTATATCAGATTGTTGAATATGACATTATTTGTAGTTTAATTCTAAATATTGTATAATTACTCTTGTAGGAGTTGAAACTATGACAGGAAAGAGAGGGAGAAGGAGATAAGAGTTTTCATGTCTTATAATTTTTCCACCTTTTATAATTTATTATTTTTATTTTAAAAATATTGTTCAAAACATTTTTTTGTGGATTAACAGTGAAAATTTGAGGAATTTGAAGGCTTAAATTGTAAGCTTTAAAATTCGATGGACCAATTTAGAAAAAGAAAAACCCAAATATGGAAATTTATACAAGATTGGTAGTGTCTAGATACATACCTTTATTGGCAGCAAGCTGCCTACCAAGTATTTCACCATATTTGAAACACATTGGTGGCGGGGTAGGTGGAAAAATTATATAATATTTTGGGATTACAATAATTTTGTACTCACTTCTTTCACATGAATAATGGAACCTTCAATAAATTGAATTAGTGGGATCAACTATTATATCATATACCTTCTCAAAAAAAAAACTATTATATCATATAAGTTAATGTGGCATTATTATACTTTAGCAAGATTGTATAATTACTCCTATAGGAGTTGAAACTATGACAGGAACGAGAGGGAGAAGGGGATAAAGATTTTTTATGTCTAATTATTTTTCCACCTATTATAATTTATTATTTTTATTAAAAAAGGAAAAAAAATTGTTTAAAACATCTCTTCTGTGGATGAACAGTGAAAATTTGAGGAAATTGAGGGCTTATATTGTAAGCTTTAAAAATCAATGGACCAATTTAGAAGAAAAAAAAACCCCCCAAATATGGAAATTTAAACAAGATTGGTAGTGTCTAGATAGATTTTCATTGTTATTCCTTTTTCTTCTCCTTTCTTCCTTACTTCAAGTGAGGCAGTTAGATAGTAGTAATTGTGAGTTTGGCAGTATCTCGTAATTTTGTTTGTATTTTTTTTTTTTTTAATTGTATGTTCTTCTTTTCCGGAGTTTGTTACAAATTTTTATTTTGTATCACGGGGATATACAACACCACACTCACCTAGGGTTTTCATTGGATAGGGATATACGTTACTTTTCTGCATGTTATATATATATTTATATATATATCAGAGTTGTCCCATTGAGTTTCTTCAGTCCCCCCATAGCCATGGATATCATTGCCTCACCTAACAAAAAACCCAACTCAGCCATGGATACCATTGCCTCACCTAACAAAAAACCCAACTCAGTCATAGATACCATTGCATCACCTAACAAAAAACCCAACTCAGAAATCAAGCAAACCTCCTTTGATGACCTCTCAAATGACCTGTTACTAGAGATCCTCCATAGACTTCCTCTAAAACCAGCACATCGCTTCAAGTGCATTTCTAAGAGATGGGGCCATTTGATTTCTCGACCCCAATTTGCTCAACGTTTTATCCAAAGAATGAAACTCTTGTTCCCATCACAATCACCACCTTTCTCACTGTTCTTTCAGTGTTACTCTCCTGAACCATTTCCAATTGAGTTCAAACAATTTCATAGGGACTCAAACTTTAGATCCTCCAACTTCTTCTTCAATTTTCTTCCTCCCAATCCAAAACCCACCATTTACTTGGGATCGAGTAATGGATTGGTGTTGTGCTCCACAACAATCTTGTATCAAAAGGATTACTACGTTTGCAATCCACTCACTGGGAGCTGGGTCTTTCTTCCATGGCCCCCTTACTTCGATAAATATGTCCTTGCTGGATTTATATGCTATGCTTCCTATGATGACATTGACACCATTAATACTCAATTCAAGGTTGTGCGAGTCACTCCTGGCGATATAAATCAGGTATGTATAGACCATGGAAGCCATGGCCGCCCTAAATTTTTTTTTTTAAATGTTATTAATGTGTAAATAAAATAGGTGAAAGTTTAGATCAAAAAATTTATATTTAATTTCCCCAAAATTAAAAACTAACCCTTTTATATCTAAAAATATAACGGTTAACGGTCACTTGATCCATACATGTTTGTCATTAGTGTTTGTTTGATGTTTGGGACCCATAAGTAAAAAATTTGAGACTTTCAATTTTGAGAGCGGTCAACGACCACTTGATCTATATTCGTTTGGCATTAAAGTTTGTTTGATTTTTGGGACCCAAAAGTTGAAATTTGAGACTTTTAATTTTGAGGGATGTCGTGCGGTTTGGTTCCTTCTAAAAGATTGTTTTAATTTTTTTTTATTTTGTGCATGTGTGTTTGGTTTTTTTTTTTTTTACCTAACATGAATTGCTTTTTTAATAAGAAAAATATTTAGATATATTTAAAAAAAAATTCTTGAGAATCAAATATATTCAACTTTCGTTGTTCATGTCCTTCAAAATAAATGGTTTCATTATTGATGCTATTTCCATTCAAGAATAGTTATACTTCTATTTATGTTTTTCCACATTGACCTTGCATGTTGAAAGGGAAATAAATGCGATATTTACTATCAAATCTATCGTAGATGATTTTAGTGATTTTAAAAATAAAAAAAAGAGCCAAGTTTCATAAATGATTGAGTATGAATGTATAAATATATCACAAATGATTGAATAAATGTATTAAGAAAAATTATTGTATATCTTTTCTTTTGTTCATATATATATATGAAAGTATACATTTAAAAAAAATTATATTTTGCGCCTCAAAATTAAAGTTTAAATCTTCCGTATCTAGAAAATAAAACAGTCAACGGTCACTTGATCTATACATGCATGTTTGGCATTAGAGTTTGTTTGATGCTTAGGAGCCAAAAATTAAAATTTGAGATTTTTAATTTTGAGAGATGTCATGCTGTTTGTTCATCTAAAAGATTGTTTGAGTGCTTTTTATTTTGTGCTTGTGTGTTTGGGTTTTTTTTTTTTTTTACTTGACAACCCTAGTTGCTTTTTTAGTAAGAAAAATATTTGGATATATTAAAAAAAAAATTCTTGAGAATCTGATGTATTCAACTTTCGATGTTCATGTCTTTCAAAATAAAAGGTTTCACTATTGATGCTATTTCCATTCAAAAATGGTTATACATCTATATATATTTTTCTAATAAATTTTCCATGAGGTGCAAACTAACTGATTAAATGCTAAAGCTTTCATTTTTATGCAAAAAGAGTAGTACCTATGTCAATGCATATGGAAAAATAAGGTCTTCCAAGCTCATGGACAACTTGATCCGTCATTCTTGACCCGCATTAAGTAAAAACCAATAACCAATAGAACTTATGAGCTAGCGTAACCAATGACCGTTGTCCAACGACTATGAACGCCAATCATTAAACGTGTCAAACGTTATAGAATCATAACCATCCCATTAATAGGGTCGCTAAAGGTCACTCAAAGGGAAAGTATATAATTCACTCCCACCAATACCACCAAAATATGAAATGCATAAATCATTTCTCTTCCTTTCCAATTGGTCACTATTATCCAGAATTCTGAGTTCAGCATCGGAGATTCATGCCCTTCTGATCTAATCGCATTTCTTTGCAAGATAATTGGACAGGCCCTCGACAACTGCGAGTGTACAAGTAACTTACTCGGAAATTTGGTTTCATCACATTTGAAATTTTTTGCGAGACCAAATTTAGTTACACAATTTTTTTTCACAAGATTGACAAACACAAAAACCTTAATCTATGGCACCATAAAATTCTTCATATGTAATGATATCCTACACATACCAATGAGCTCTCACAGCCAAAAACATACACATATAGTCACATACCCAACAGAAAAGTAGTCCAAATATCATTTCAAATAAAACCAAGTATTTCACGATACACCCACCATTATACGTCGTCGTTGCTCTAGTCCATCTCTCTGATCAGTGTTTACGTTTGGAGTTACCATGAGTATACCAGATTCTAGATTTGATGGTATGATAGAGGATGGTCTTCTTGAAACACAATGGTGTGGCTGGGTAAGTGGAAAAATTATACTCCTATATACTTTGGGACTACAATAACTTTGTATTCCTTCTTTTCACATGAATAATAAATTTAATAAGTGGGATCAATTATTATATCAGATTAGTGAATATGACAATTATTATTCATAGTTTAATTAGGAATATTGTATAATTACTCTTGTACAAATTGAAACTATGACAAAAAAGAGAAAGGAGATAAAAGGTATGTTTGGTAACTATGTTTTTCCTTTATATTCTGTTTTTAAAAATAATTTTCTATTTTTGAGACTAAAAAACTTGTTTGGCAACAAAAAATTGATAGAAAACAAAAATTGTTCTCAAAATTCAATTTGTGAAAGAAACTGAAAATATGCAAAAGACTGTTTTCAGTTTCTAGTTTTCAAAAGTCAATGAAAATACACATTTGATTTAATGAATCTGTCTCATTTAATGAGTTAGCATTAAAGTTCAAATTCTAGTAACAACATATTTAGTATTTTCTATTTTTTTTCTTCAAAAAACTATTTTTTTTAATTTCAACTAACCAAACGTGTTTTTGATTTCAAAAATTAAAAAAAATTTTGTTTTTTCTTTATATTCCCAAAAACAAGTTTTTGAAAATAGAAAACAAAAATTGTTACTAAATATAACCTAAGAGTTTTTATGTCTTATCATTTTTCCACCTTTTATAAATTATTATTTTTATTTCAAAAAATATTGTTCAAAACAACATCTTTTTTTTGGATTAACAGTGGAAATTTGAGGAATTTGGGGGCTCAAATTGTAAGCTTTAAAATTCGATGGACCAATATAGGAAAAAAAAAATTTTAAACCCTCTTATCAAAAAAAAATATTTACCCAGATATGGAAATTTATACAAGATTCGTAGTGTCCAGATACATTTTCATTGTTATTCCATTTTCTTCTTCTTTCTTCCTTACCACGAGTGGGGCAGGTAGATGGTAGTAATTGTGAGTTTGGCAGTATCTAGTATCTTTTTTTCTTTTTCTATTTTTTTTAAATTGTATGTTTTTCTTTTCTGGAGTTTGTTGCAATTTTTTATTTTGTATTACGGGGATATACAAAACCGCACTCACCTAGGGTTTTCATTGGATAGGGATATACGTTACTTTCCTGCATGTTATATATATATATCAGAGTTGTCCCATTGAGTTTCTTCAGTCCCCCATAGCCATGGATATCATTGCCTCACCCAACAAAAAACCCAACTCAGCCATGGATACCATTTCCTCACCTAACAAAAAACCCAAATCAGAAATCAAGCAAACCTCCTTTGATGACCTCTCAAATGACCTGTTACTAGAGATCCTCCATAGACTTCCTCTAAAACCAGTACATCGCTTCAAGTGCATTTCTAAGAGATGGGGCTATTTGATTTCTCGGCCCCAATTTGCTCAACGTTTTATCCAAAGAATGAAACTCTTGTTCCCATCACAATCACCACCTTTCTCACTGTTCTTTCAGTGTTACTCTCCTGAACCATTTCCAATTGAGTTCAAACAATTTCAAAGGGACTCAAATTTTAGATCCTCCAACTTTTTCTTCAATTTTCTTCCTCCCAATCCAAAACCCACCATTTACTTGGGATCGAGTAATGGATTGGTGTTGTGCTCCACAACACTCTGGTATCAAAAGGATTACTATGTTTGCAATCCACTCACCGGGAGTTGGGTCTTTCTTCCATGGCCCCCTTACTTTCAACAATATAACCTTGTTGGATTTGTATGCTATGCTTCATATGATGACATGGACACCATTAATACTCGATTCAAGGTTGTGCGAGTCACTCCTGGTGATTTATATCAGGTATGTATCGACCATAGAAGCCATGGCTGCCCTGAATTTTTTTTTTTAAATGTTATAAATGTGTATATAAATTTATACACGTTAATATAAGGGTGAAAAAATTTATATTTGGTTTCTCCAAAATTAAAAACTAACCCTTCTATATCTAGAAAATATAACGGTCAACGGTCACTTGATCCGTACATGTTTGGCAATAGTGTTTGTTTGATGTTTGGGATCCAAAAGCAAAAAATTTGAGAGCGGTCAACGGTCACTTGATCTTCTTCTTCGTCGCAAAGAAACGGTCACTTGATCTGTATTTGGCATTAAAGTTTCTTTGATGGGATCCAGAAGTTAAAATTTGAGACTATTTAATGGTGCGTTTGGATTGAGGGAGAGGGATGGGGAGTAGAGTAGAGTAAAGTAGATTTAGCACAAAATTAGCTTATTTTTAGCCAACTCTACTCTACTCTCCTCCATTCCCCCTCCTTCCCCCCTCCATCCAAACAGGCCATTAATTTTGAGAGAAGTCGTGTTGTTTGGTTCTATCTAAAAGATTGTTTGAGTGCTTTTTATTTTGTGCTTGTGTGTTTTATTTATTTTTACTTTTTTACTTTATGCTATTTGCCTTTTTAGTAAGAAAAATATTTTGATTTTTTTTTTCTTGAGAATCGAATATATTCAATTTTTGTTGTTCATGTCCTTCAAAATAAAAGGTTTCATTATTGATGCTATTTTCATTCAAGAATAGTTATACTTCTATTTATATTTTTCTAATAAATTCGTTGACATTGCATGTTGAAAGGAAAATAAATGCAACCTTTACTTCCGAATTTATTTTTGATGATTTTTGTTATTTAAAAGAAAAATGTAAAATTTCATAAATGATTGAGTACGAATGTATAAATCTATTACAAATGATTGAGAAGTATTAATAAACAATCAATTTATATTTGTTTTTGTTCATATGTATATGAAAGTTTACGTAAAAAAATTTATATTTAACACCTCAAAATTAAAGCTTAAACCTTTTTGTTGGGAAATTTAGACCCTAGTTGATAGAATTAACAAATTTTAAATCCAAGTTGTTAATTAGATTTATTATGAATAAACCTTGTTAAAACAAACAAACATCAATATCATGTCAATATCATGCACAGTAGAATAGTAAATAAGATATGATATAATAACCCAAGAAAACCAATAAAACAAACTAGTTTCACAGTAAAATACCTGGGAGGAAACCTTCCCGAAAAGCAATTCACTATAGTAAAGAGAAGTTTCAAATCTAGTATAAAACATTTGTCCCTAGACTCTACAATCCCCGTAGATGAACTTATATCAGAAACTTTCTACCGTTTCGAAACCTATGAACTCTTCAATATATGAACGCCACTATTTTGCGCGGATCTTAGTACATGACTAACTCCGACAACTTAAAGATGTTGTTGGCTGCAAAGTTCTTCACTTCATTAACAATGAAGATCAAGAAGTACATGATTACAAAACCCTAAGGCGCAAAAGATGCAGTAACTTCTTGCACAGAGAATAAGGCACTAGGTCACTTTCTGCATGTGTTCTCCTTGTATAACGGCCTTTAAAATAAGCCTTATATATGTCTAGGGCTGTAAGAAAAGAAACCCTACACATACATGTCAACTAGGGCCAAAAATCAGATCTGGAAATTCTGATTTCGTAGATCTCGACAGATTCAACTTCTGTCGAGCTTCTGTCGATCTTCGTTCTTAAATCTCGATAAATATTGTTTCTGTCGAGTTTTAATGAACAGCTTTTCTTCACTTGTTTCTTAGTCCAATCTTCATGGCTTTAATAGTTGACTTGAACTCCTGTTTCTTGAAGTACTAAACTCATTCTAAATCTACCCAATTACAAGTAAAGTGCATTTTGTCAAATGATTAGACAATTACATAAAATATGTCTTTAACAATCTCCCCCTTTGGCAATCCATGACAAAACCACAACAAAACAACTAATCATGAAAAAAGTCTTAAATTACTTAACTCATAACCACTTGTTGTATTACAAAATAAATCTATCTCTACTACAAATTCTTGAAAAACTTTGCAAGAAAATAGTTCACGGCATGATAGACTTTCACAACCTGTTTTTCTGAAACACTTAAACAAAATTCAGCAAGACATCATGTGTGAAACAGAAATAAAGATTGCGTACATAAAGAAACATGCGTATAAAGATAGAGAAGAAACAACACATATAAAGATAAGTGAAGAAGACATACATCATATATATATATATATATATCAAAGATAAGCACAATGTATATAAAAATTGTCACAAGACCGATGTACATAAAGCTAAAAGGAGCTCCTAAAACAACAAGGAGGTAAATACTCCCCCTAACAAGATGAAACACAATTCCTCCTTACAAAGGCATGTATTTCTCCCCCCTAACATGTAGAATCTTAAAAAGAAACCACATTTTCTCCCCATTTTTGTCATTATTGACAAAGGGTACATGAAGCTATAAAGCTTCACCTGAGAAATATAAAGATGATCTAAGATGATCAAGGGACACAAGGAATCCATATAAATGCATGAATGAAATGAAATAAGATGCTATGGATGACAAGATAATAGAAAGATGCAAAACATGTGGAAAACAATGCATGCAAGAGGGTCTCGACAAATCGAGAAGCTGTCAAGCTGCTATTGAGCTGGCAAAGTGCACATAAAATTACCTCGATAGATTGAGATATGTGTCAAGAATCTATCGAGAAGATACCCAGAAATCTCAATGTATCGAGAATATATCGAGCAGACAGAGAGCACAGAAATTTAGCTCAATGGATCGACCTAGCTATCAAGAAACTATCGAGGTCAAATCCAAAAATCCAGATAAAAGAAACTTGTGTCAAGCTGCTGTCGAGATGCTGTCGAGAAGGTATCGAGCAGCTATCAAGAAGACAGAAGCAAGGTTTTCCAAGGGAGGAAAAACACACAAGATGAATGCAACAAGATAGCTACTCAAACAAGCATCCAAGCAGCATGTTAAGCACTCAAACACAGCTCAAATCTAGATGCAAAGCATTCCTAAATCCACAAACACACTAAACAAGTCTAACCAATTTTATATTTCAAAAACAAGTTAAAACAGTTTAGCAAGTATATATTAACACATGTATCCCTTGTGATGGCCAAAACATATTGTACTTGCACATGTATCAAAAGTATCAAAGAGTATGTGTGTTGTGTGTGACAACATAACAAGTGTGCATAAATTTCTCATATTATGACGATTTGAGATATGAGAACATCTAATACACTCACACTCAATCATAATTGTTTGATAAGGTCTATCACTATCAAGGTACATCCTATAACGTCCACATCTCCTAGAAACACGCTTACAACCATATTAAAAGCATTTTAATTCTTTTTGCTTTTATTTTTCTTTGCATATTTTTCTTTTAAGCATAGCATGCATGGGCATATAAGAGAGAAAAGAAATACCCAATTATGTAAGCCAAAACATCACAATTTTGCTATACCAAAACACACAGATGTTATACATGATTGGCAGGCTTTAGTGGTGAGATGGTTATTTATACCTTTCTCTTAGGATTTTCTAGTCTTTCCCGTCAAAAAGAGTGATATGAGTATGCGATATAAGAGACAATCTTAATTGTACTAATCACAACCACAAAGCTCACTTGCTTAGTTGTGCATTGAGATGCTCATCTAAACTACAAGAGATACAAAGTTTAAAAACTTTGTTTCAATAGCCATCCAAGGTACACAAGTACCAACATACACAAACACACTGTTTTTTTTTTTTTTTTCTCTTTTTATTTTGAAAAATAAACAAAAAAAAAAAAGACTAAACAACCAAACAAAAACATACAAACAACATTAAAGAAAAATGCAGATGCATAAAAGCATGATTCCAAAAACAGATAAGAAATCAAGCAAAAAGAGTCTTACTTTAAATAGAAAGAATTAAAGCATAGGACAATAGAAAAGACAATTAAGTCTTAGACTCCTTTCTCACCACAGAACGCGAGTCTTTGGCCGTGAAGATGAAAAGGCACGTATCCTAGTATGTCTACTAAAGGACATAGAATAATTAGAATTCTCCAGAAATTGAGTTAAAAAGCTCAAAGTTTTTAATAACTCTCCAAACAAAGGTGTTGAACCTTGAGAGGGAACTTGTAACCGTTTGGACACTTGCTTTTGAGGATACAACTTAAAACAATTAGGATGAATGTGTCCAAAAACACCACAATGGTGACAAACATGAGTAGTTTTGGAACTACTCGGCACCCTAGAAAGAGGTCTAACCTTAGAGGTTGACAGAGACCTCAACTTAGGACAATTTGGCCTAATATAACCGACAATATGACAATGATGACAAATGGGAATAAATTCATATTTTTCTTTCATCCTAAAAGGAGTTTTAGACATAAGTTTAGAAATTTCAGTGTTAACATCAGAATTTTTACCTTTGTCTATCCTAGCAAAATTAGCCTTCAACTCTTCATTATTCCTTTTAAATGGAGGAATATAAACACCTTTTTTCCTTTAAGTTAGGCTCAACAAGAAGTTTGGCACTAGTTAATTTTTCAACTTCAGTTTTAGATTCAACTAGTTGCTCTTCCAAACTCTTAATTTTATCCTCTTAAGATGAAATTTGATTTTTAAAATTCTCATTCAAATTATTGACTTCATCCAATTTTTCAATCAAATCATCTCTTTCAAGTTTGACCTTTTTAGAATTAGCTTTTAATTTTTGTAGAACATTTAAAAGATTTCATACAAAAATTATAAATCTTGCAATAGGCATCTTGAATATCATCATCATTATTCAACACAAGATCATGCAAATCAACACAATCAAGAGTTTCCATGATAATAAGAGTCAATGATCACACTCAGGAAATTAATCCAATCAGAGTGTACCTGCTCTGATACCACTTGTTGAAAAATTTAAACCCGGTTGATAGAATTAACAAGTTTTAAACCCAAGTTATTAATCAGATTTATTATGAATAAACTTTTTTAAAACAAACAAACATAAATATCATGTCAATATCATGCACAGCGGAATAGTAAATAAAACAAGATATGATGACTCAGAAAAACCAATTAAACAAACTAGTTTCATAGTAAAAAATCTAGGGGGAAACCTTCCCGAAAAGCAATTCACTATAGTAAAGAGAAGTTTTAGATCTAGTACAAAACTTTTGTCTCTAGACTCTACAATCCCCGTAGATGAACTTATAACAGAAACCTTCTACCGCTTTAGAACCTCTGAACTCTTCAATATATGAACGCCACCCTTTTACACAGATCCCAATACGTGACTAACTCCAGCAACTTGAAGATGTTGTTGGCTGCAAAGTTCTTCACTTTATCAATAATGAAGATCAAGAAGTACTTGGTTGCAAAACCCTAAGGCGCAAAAAACGCAGTAACTTCATGCACAGAAAATAAGGCACTAGGTCACTTTCTGCATGTATTCTCCTTATATAACGGCCTTTAAAATAAGTCTTATATATGCCTAGAGTTGTGAGAAAAGAAACTTTACACATACATGTCAGTTAGGGCCAAAAATCAAATCTGAAAATTCTGATTTTGTAGATCTCAACAAATTCAGTTTCTGTCAATCTTCATTCTTAAATCTCGATAAATACTATTTCTGTCGAGTTTTAATGAACAGTTTTTCTTCACTTGTTTCTTAGTCCAATCTTCATGGCTTTAATACTTGACTTGAACTCTTGTTTCTTGAAGTACTAAACATATCCTAAATCTACCCAATTACAAGTAAAGTACATTTTGTCAAATAATTAGCCAATTACATAAAATATGTCTTTAACACTTTCATATCAAAAAAATAAAATGGTTGAGTGTCACTTGATTTATTTGTGTTTGGCATTAGAGTTTTTTTTATGTTAGGGACCCAAAATTAAAATTTTGATTCTTTTAATTATGAGAGATGTCGTGTTGTTTGGTTCCATCTAAAAGATTGTTTAAGTACCTTTTATCTTGTGCTTGTGTGTTTGGATTTTTTTTTTTTTTAAATACTTGACAGCACTAATTGCGATATTTACTACCGAAGCTATCATAGATAATTTTTGTGATTTAAAAAAAGTCAAGTTTCATAAATGTTTGAATATCACAAATGATATAGAGTAAATGTATTAAGAAGCAGTCATTTTATATCTATTTTTTACATCAAAAAATTCATATATAGCACCTCAAAATTAAAGTTTAAACCTTCCATATCTAGAAAATACAATAATCACTTGATATTTGTGTTTGCCATTATAGTATACTTGGTTGATGTTTGGGACCCAGAGTTAAAAGTTTGAAACTTTGGGTTTCGAGAGATGCCATGGTGTTTGGTTTCATCTAAAGAATTGTTTGAGTGTTTTTTATATTTTGCCTCTGTGTTGTGCTTTATTTTTTTTTTCATTTTTTACTTGACAACACTAATTGATCTTTTAGTACAAAGAGTATTAGACATATAGTAATAATAAATATGACTTTCAACTTTTATTTTCCATGCTATTTTATTTATTGCATAGTTCAACTTCTATTTATTCTTGTAGTCTTTATTGCAACTATGATTTTTCTAAAGGAATTTTTTAATTTTGTAAACTGAAAATGAAATTATTGTGACATTTACTACTAAATCGATAATAAATTATTTTTTCTATTTTTTTTTAAAGTCAAGTTTCATAATATATCACAAATGATTAAGAAGAAATGTAATAAGAAATAATCATTTTAAATATTTTAAATATATTTAAATTTAAATTTTAAAAAATTATTTATTCCTCCCAAATGAAAAATTAAACCTTCCAAATTGAAATTGGTCCAAATAATCTAGTAAATAAACTGTTTTTATTTGATGTTTGGAATCCAAAATTAAAAATTTGAGACTTTGAGTTTTGAGCGATGTCATATTCTTGTTTTTATGGATTTTTTAGTACTTTTTTTTTCTTTTCTTTTTTTGTTCTTTTACTAATTGGTTTTTATTAAAAAAATTGGATATATAATGATAATAAATATGATTTTTTTTCTTTCATTGTTCATGTTATATAAATTATAGAATGGTTATACTTTTATTTTCTCTTTCAATTTTTACTCGCAAATAAACATTTTTAGTCATACATATTGCCAAAATTAGGTTTCTAATAACGGATTATAGGATTTCATATATTGAAAGGGAAATCACTGCAATATTTCCAACCAAATTAAATCATAAATAATTTTTAAAAAAAAATTAAAAGAACATCAAGTTTCATAATACATCATATATAAATGATTGAGTAGAAATATACTTATATATTTTCTTCTTTTTTGTTGAAAACTTATATCTTTCGTTTATAATTTTTTTTTAATATTGAATAAATGTTAGTTTCACGTTCTGAGCTACATGCAAGCTTTGGCATCAAACTTTTCAAGAATTGGATTTTCACCATTGAAGTTAATTATGAAACAAACACTTTCAGTCATAGTTGTTTTCAAAGTTAGGTTTCGCGTAACCAATTTTTTGATTTTATACCTTAAAAGGGAAAGTGTTGTCACATTTACTATCAAATCAATCATAGGTGATTTTTTTTTTTAATTTAAAAGAATCTCAAGTTCATCATAAATGATTGAGTAAAAATGCATTTATATCTTTTCTTTTCTTTTTTTCTTTTTTTCTTTTTAGGAAAGTTTATATTTTGTTAATATTGATTGGCACCCTAACTTTTCATGTTTCTTATTTATCCTTAAATTTGTAAGATTTTTATTACTTTGACCTTTCATTCTTGAAACTCTAGTTATTTGTTATTACTTTGACCCTCTCATTCATGAAATTTTAGTTCCAGCCCAGGCTAGTTTTATTTTTCACATATTTATTTAGTTTTAAATTCTAGTATATTTCTCATTTCTGAATGGTTTTTTTTTTTTTTTTTTGAATGCTTTGGCCTCCCAAAGATACGAGCAGGTCAACTCTGTGTGGAGATATTCAGTTCCGACACTAGTGAATGGAAACAACTTATAGTGCACTGTGAAGGTCTTCAACATGTGGTTGATGTTACCATGTTTCAGACACACCCAATTCTTGCCCACAATGATATCATGCATTGGGTGAACCATTACAGTGGAAAGATTCTTGCTTGTGATCCTAATGATGAACATGGTAAATGTCGTCTCATTGATCTTCCAAACGACCCAGATGGAATGTATCAACACAAATGCTTATCAGTGTGCCAAGGGCGTCTGCAGTGCCTGATTATATGTGAAGAGGTATGTCAACATATGATTCACCGATGGGAATTCCTCGAGGACGAGGACTACATTGCTGAGAAATGGTCCTTGGTGGCAAGGATTCCTGTGTGCAAAAGTAATCAGCTATTGAGAGTGATAGCTATTCACCCAGTTGATCCAATGATCTTATATTTGTGGAAGTCAAAACGCATTGTCTTGTTGAATGGACACACTGAAGAAACGGATGTGGTTCATTATTTTGCTGAGGATCAATTTGGATGTTATGATGCTATGATAAATGCCTTCCAGTTTGTACTTCAGTGGTGGCCAACCCCAGTTCCAGAATTGCATAAAGGTACACTCTTAATACATATTATATACTATTAAAAAAATGTTTACTATTATATATATAGAGGAGTGATTCCACACAGGAGTACAAACAATTGAAATCGTGAGTTAAATACATGATTTTCAAGTTAAAAATTATGTCTTCATCTCACGATTTTAGTTTTTGCTCACCTACATGTCCGTACACGCTAATGTGCAACAAGTATTTGCTATATATATGCGTGTGTGTGTGTCTCTCTCTTCATCTCTTAGTTGCCAAATCTTATATAGACCTGTTTAATGGAAAATTATTAAGTATTTCTGGACTACAATAATGTATACTCATTCATCTCACATAAATGGTAAATTTTATCATGAATTTAATCATTGAGATTCAATATTATGTGAGAAGAGAAAGTTCCATTCCAGTAGTATATGAATTATCCGGGAAAGTTTCAAAGTTTTTCTGACTTTCCAACCTAAGATCTGTGCCAGGTACGCTCATTTTGAAACAATATTGTTATTGATATTGCATTCCAATTTGTTATTAATTACATGCATCTTAATCCTCTGCAAAAGTAGTTTCGGTTGAGCACTATAACCTTTTTGTAATAAAGGTTGAACACTATTTCCTTTGCAAAACTAAGTTTAGGATTATCCTTCAACAATTAAATTACAAGTATAAATTTTAACATAACCTCGGATCTCTAATTAGATATCACTCCAGTATCCTACTGTGCCTACTATTTTGTTGGTTTTAATCTGTTTGTTTGTTATAGTACAATATAAGCTCTATCCGATCTTTTATGTTGTTAGAAAAGGAAGGAAAAACTGAAGAAAAGAAAGACAACCGATAATTAGAAATCGAAAAAATTCCTTGTTTGGAGGAAATGTCTTTCAAATCCACTACATAGTAATTCATAACACAATTAACGTGTACTTTCAATCATATAACCTATTTAATAGTCAGATAAAATATTTGTATACATTCGTTAATGTACACTTAATACCCACAATGTCTATAATTTCACACGTGTTGTTGACATTTTTTTTAAGCATATCCACATTTAAGACATGGAATTGATGATATGTATGTATGTCTACTTTTGTCATTTAATATTGTTGAATTGTTAGGACGCACGCAAGTAGATTGACTAAGTTTTAGGCATTATCTAGTGTATTTGATTGTTCTATTAAATTAAAGTAAGCTTAACAGTTTGTAAGGATGAAGGAGGAGATGGGAGTAGACAAAAGGGGAAGGGTTTGTTTTCATGAACCTTAATTGGATTTTTTTTAAGAATAGTACAGAGGGAGGGTTTGAGGGTATCTTACCCTTGACAGTTTGTTTGAATGAAGGGGGATAGAGAGTAGAGGGAAGGGGAGGGGTTTTGTTTTGATGAACCTGTTTGCATGTGTTTTAAGAGCAAACAGAGAGGGGTTTGAAGTAGTTTAGAGTGTATCTTACTGCTCCTAATACCCCTTTTTTAATTCTCCAAATTGGAGGGAATTTATAGCTCTACCCCCCCCCCCCCCCCCCAACGCCATTTTTTTTTCTAATTGAGAAGGAATTTATACCTCTTCTTTTTCTTGATTATCCAAAGTTATTATGATTTTCTCATGGAAATAGATCACGTACTTCTCAATAATTATCAAGTGCATGTTTAGAATTTAATATATGTTTATTTTATCTATATCATATATTAGTAATTATTTTTGTACTATATAGACCTTGAGAATGTCACGTTTGACACTTACATTCCTTGTCTGGATTAGGGATAACAGCTGGAGAACATAGCGTCCTTGATGGTGGGGAGGGTGTATACTGATAAGCACAATGACCTCTCTCACATGAGTCCCTTTTAAGGTGTTTGCCAAGAAGGGTGTTGCTGCTAGGGATGGATATTGGGAAGTATAAATAATGGAGCTTGGGCTTGCACCAACATGGAACTTGTTTTCTTGCTTTGTGCTATGGTTGATCTTTTGTTAATTTGTGTTGTTTTAAACTGACTTTTGTTGTCAAATCTTTACTTCTATGGATGTTGGTAAATGTTGCCAAGAAGGGAGTTGCTGCAAGGGATGGATACTGGGAAGCATAAATAATGGAGCTTGGGCTAGCTCCAACTCTTGGAACTAATGTTGATTTATTCAGTATTGAACTCAAATTCACCCTTTTAGTTCTGGAACCTGGACTACTATCATGGTTTTTCTTTTTTTAATTTAGAAATTATAACACAGATATATCCACCCTTATGAAAGACTGGTAATTAATTAAGGTTAGCGCAAAAAAAATTTTGAGGCCTATAAAGAAAATCCATATGATGATTACCATAATAAAGGTTTGACCCAAAGTTTTTGAAAACTAATAAATTTAGCACATAGTTCCTAATTAACATAGGCTGGGGAAAAAAACTCAGTAAAAACCAAACAAATTGACAAATTGACAAATTAAAAAAAAAAAAAAAAATTATCTAAAACAATGTAGGTTTAACAACGAATCAAGAAATTGATTTGGGTATGGAATCTACAAAATTAATAGAGTTGTCTATGATTTGTAAATTTTAGTGGGGTGAACAAAAATAAATGAAAAGTGCATTGGATTGGGTGAAAAATATATACAAACTGAAATCTCAAGGTTATTTGTTTTATATTCATGTATTATTAATTGTCATGGTTGTCTTATTGTTTGATTTTGAACTAGAAAAAACTTGATGTCAAGAATGTGAGATAATGTGATTAGCTTAAAAATATTTATATATATATATATGTCAATTACATGTAAAAGATTGACATTTTCTTTTTAAATTATTAATTATATGGTTTGAAGAAATCTCCAAGAACAATGGCATAAGTGTTTTGACACTTTCGTGATACAATAGAATTATTCTGAAAAGGTGACCATGATAGTTGTGTGCACCACAAGAAGCTCTCACAGTTTCAGTCTACTTGTTGTATGTTGATGAAATGCTCATTCTAGTTTTTAAAACTAGTTGAGATAACTCATCTTATGAGAAAAATAAGCTGATTAAAACCCTATTAATAATAAACTCTTATTTTTTGTCTTGAAGAATGCAAGCATATCTAAAGGTTTCATTATAAAAAAAAGATGAAGTTATCCTCCAAAACTCCTTAAACTCGATATGTGGTGATTTAGATCCACACATCCACATCTATATGTATTAAATCATGTAACTTGTTAAATTATTTAAACAAATCACATAACACATTAAATAGGTTATATAACAACAACAAAAAAAGTACATTAAATAGGTTATATAACAAAAAAAGTACATGTAGATAATGGTTTGAATCATCACGTAGTCTTATCCCAAAAAAAATTATCATATAATGAGTTGTGAAAACTTTTCTCCAAATTGATTTAAATGCAAAGTCTATCTTTATAAAAATATAATAAAAACATTAGTTTTCTCCTTAAGAGCAATTGGTAGGGAAAATACCTCCTGTTTTTTTGGTGCAGACAGCTGTCTTAGGTAGGACATCATTAATCAATTGGTGTTATATGTAATGAGAGGTGCTACTTTCATAACATTTTTACAATATTTTCACAACAAATCTTAGTTGGCAAGTTATTTCAGGTTTTTAATTTAAATCTACAACTGAAATTACTTTATTGCCTACTACTAACAGCAAGTAACAACCTGCCACATAGGATTTGTAGTGAAAATGTTGTGGACATAGCATTTCTTTATATGTAATTATGTATTATTATTGTTTGGTGTTACATGTATCAAAAATAAGAATAAAAAATTGTCACTAATTGTGAACAAGATGTGATCTTTAGTTTTTCTACTGGCTTGTGTTGAAGCCAGCTGTGGATGTTCTAGCCTTTTTGAAAGGGATAAAGTTTGGCTACAAACTTAATTGTAGCCAATAGCTACTAATCCATTTAATATTTTTTTATTAAATGTAAATTTTGACAAATCTATTATTAAATTATATTTTCTTCTTATATCTACTATGCTTGAAAAAAATTTTAGAAGATCAAAAATCAATAACTATGTCATCAATCAAATATTAAAATTTCAAGTTTTTGAATTATAAAATTATGCATAAAAAAAAAAGTTTATAGATCGAACAGTATATAATGTCCCATTGACACAAAATTAGACTTGTATATTAAAAACATAAAGAAGAAGCGCAATGGTAAATTTTTCAAAATATGTAGTCATGATAATTGTTTTAGTGAAAGTCATAATTATTGATTACAAACCATATTTGTTGCCAAATTTTATCAATTTTATCATTTTGAAAGAAGAGTGAGTTCTTCAGGTAATTTTCTAATTTCTGCCATGTGGACATCTTTGGTATGGGAGGAATAATTGCACCTTTAATAATGACCTGAAACTTAACAAGGGAATCCACTTAAGGCTCTATATGATTATATCTCAGACCTTTGTATTACTGCCTGCGTGCTTTAGGAAATTCAGTAATCCACCATGGTCATTTTAGCTTTTTTTGCTCTTTTGAAGCTTTAATTGATTATGGTGAAAACTCTTTGTGGGATTATTATTGTTTCTTTCAGACATGATTACTTACAAAAATACAAGGACCGTTACGTGGAAGACAAACGTTGGTTTGGAACTTGCAGAAAACAGCAGAACCACATTTTCACACTACCAAATTTTATATTAAGCAATTTCATTGAAGGATTGAGGAAATCTACAAATTTATACACTCGAAACTAGGCCTTACAATCTCATGCTCTCTCTTTTTACAGTGCCCGAGTGGCAGAATTTCAAATACTAATATCTTTAGGCAAACTAATTTAGTGCTGATCTTACAAAAGCATCATATGGATGAGCACAGTGGCTTCTTTACTAGTCTGGAAATTCACCCTCCTGGAACATAGCTCAAACCAATAAGAGTATTCTGCCTGGAGAGAAAACTTCTCTTTTTTTTCCCGTTTCCCAGCCCTCTGTCATGCTTTCTGAAACGTGCCAAAATTTTAGAAGAGAGCCACTCAAACTGGTGAAGGCTCACTTCTTTAATGTGCATGAGTGACTGGGAAATCCAGTTGTGGCAGGCAATTACTACATGCCATATTGAAAGCTATGATGAGATTACTATGAACTTTATAAGCTCCCAACCTGGAAGAAGAATCGTTAGCATTTAGGTAGACTGCATTAAGCATTTCCCCCATCTGAGCTGCTGCAGGCTTGGTTTGGAAGGACGCCACTTCCAAAATCTCCATCCAAGCTCATTTGCTGGACTTCTTGTGGAGACAGGATCTTGATGCAGCGGACACAGTTCACAAACTCCCTGAAATACACAAAATATAAAAAAAATTTAAGAGATGCAGACTAACAATGTTGACAAATTTGGAGATTTACAGGCCCGGTTTACATACCTAGGAGATAACTTAATGCACATTCAATCATATGTTGACAAATTTGGAGATTTACAAGTCCGATTAAAATATTTAGGAGATAGCTTAATGCACATTCAACAACGTGATAAATTTTGACAAGGCTATACTCCTGATTTTAGATGTTCCATGTCATAAGTGGATTTCCTTAGATCAATGAAACTGAGCACCATCTCACGTTACTTAAAATACGACCAACAAATTATTTCCTGCTGTGAAAACAATGCCAACATTGAAAGAAGTACCAGATTATGCCATGATCATTTCCACAAACAAAATGCGGAAACAAACAAGCATAGACAAAAATTTGTGTTCTCCCGAACACAAAGGAGATTTGCCACAACTAGGCATAAATCTGTCAGCAATTTCCCATCTCAGGAAACAGCATTAGATAAAAATGAATGAATGAAATCAACAGAAATCAGATTCAGGATTAGATGGGATTGATGGTCAGTGGCAATGGGTATGGAAAAGCAACAAAAAGTACGGAAAAATGAAACTAAGTCTTTAATCTTACTAAAAGACCTGTTGCCTTCCATAAAACAAGAGGCTGATTAATTTAAAATCTGAAATAATAGGAGTACTAGGGGTGGCCACCCTTAGCTTGTAAAGTATATGAATTATAAACTTTGCTTCCTATTCTTCTGGGGTAATTATTAAAATGTAAAATACCAACCCACCTGATGTGGTGTGGTCCATGTGGACACCAAAAGTTCTATATTAACAATGATTGATTTTATTGGACCTGATTGATCATGATTGATGTTGATGGATGATGGATGATGGATGATGGATGATGAGACTTTTAGGATTTAATTTTCTTTTATTTTGCATTTAATGTAATAGATTATAAGTTTTTTCCTTTCCTTGGTAGGTTAGAAATTTATTTCCCTTCCTTATATGATGTAATTAGGAAGTCTATTTAAAGGCCATAATATGCAGTATTGAAAGCAAACCCTATAAAGTTATTAAGTTTGGGTTGGAGTTAGTTTTTTCCCAGTGCTTGGTGCTGATTCCAAGTAAACCCAGGTATTGATTCCTAGGTTCCTATCATGCTTGGGCTAACTCCAAGGAGCCCTAGGTGCCAATGCCTAGGTTCTATAAATTTTCCTATTTTATCTGCTTGAAGCTGACGTCAAGCAAACCCTAGGTGTTGAACTTAAGATCCTACCCCTTTATTTTGTACTTACTTTGTTTTCCAAACCTATTCATCCTGCATCATGATGTACAGCCCAAAAGACGTAAAACAATTTTGAACTGCTTGTCAACAGAAAAAGATCATAGACAATTGTTTGTGCATGCACAAAAGAGGGACTCCTCTAATTAGAAAAGGAATGAAGAACTTACTCCCAAGGGTCATCTCCCACTAGGAGAACATCACTTTCATGATCTACATAGACAAGTTTCCAACCTACTCTTTGTCTATCTTCCAACTGTCCCTCTATGCCAAACATTCGAGCCAGACCATGTTTAAGCTCATCATAACCTGAATATCGCGAGATATCAATGGATCTCCCCACAGCTCCACGTTTGTAAACCTTCACAATAGCATTGGCCAAGTTAAAATCCTAGGCAAATATGAAAAATGACAACATATCACCAGTTGCTGAAAAGTTTTATTTAAAGCATCAAACCTTGGTATATGTCCTCATTCGCTGAAACTGTGGTTGTGGGGGCCAAGGACCTCTGTTCAAGAAGCTGCTATCATTTATTGTGGAATCAATTGAGTTAAATGTCATATCGGGAACTCCAAAAGACTGGGAAACCATTGAGGATGAAAGTTCCTGTTGAGCATCTTTTGAGTTTTCATAGTTTGTAATT
This sequence comes from Notholithocarpus densiflorus, assembly GCA_030021035.2. Classification (NCBI taxonomy): domain Eukaryota; kingdom Viridiplantae; phylum Streptophyta; class Magnoliopsida; order Fagales; family Fagaceae; genus Notholithocarpus; species Notholithocarpus densiflorus. Next base: position 1,304,288 of record JARYZH020000089.1, on the reverse strand, counting down.
ATGCCTCCTGAAGAGAAATTATTGTGGATATCCTTCCCTAACCCTGTCATGCCCTTTGCTAACAACGGATCAGGATTCATGGGAATCCCTAGCTGACTTTCAATGTTATTCCCATAGGGAACACTATTCCTAGGATCTGCCTGAACTTCCCCATCCTGACTGGTGTCTCTGAACAACAATGACTGTGGATTGAAGGACACTGGGTTGTTATTCTGCTGTAAATGGACATCATTCTGTGAAAGGCAAACTGAAGTTGTTGAAGATGATGTGTCCAAGTAATCTGTCTGGGCAGCAGCACCATTCAGGTATGTTTGTGGAGCAAAAAATCCTTGATTTTGATTCTTAGAGATGTTCAATGAAGGCTTCACATCAGACTTTTGCTGCAAATCTTTAACCAAGTTAGCATTAGATGAAATGGTTTCCAAGGCACTTGGACACAAGATTGTGGCAGCAGAATGAGCCATGTCCTCCCCCATAGCTGTACTTCGATGGGGCATGCCATTCATCACTGGCTGAACCACATTGGGGCAGTTGTTTGTGGAAGGTGAAGTGGAACAAGATGGAAGATCATCGGTAATTGCAGACTGCCCAGCTCCAGCAGTTCCTGTTACTATGCTGCTACCAGCTGTAGATAGCTGATTAGTTGTTGGGGGTAGGGGAAGTCCCATGTGACCAGATATTTCAGGCAGTACACCAGATTGCTGATGTTGAAGCTTTGGCTGCTGCGGTGGATGAGAGAACCGAATATTTGTGTGGCTGTTATTCCTTGTCATCTGATGTGGGATTGACTGAGGGAGCGATGTTGAGGTTGCTTGAGGGACCTCTAGCATTTGGGTGGGTGTCAGAGGCCTAGAGAAGTTCTGCGACATATCTAACAGCTGCCTCTGTGGATCTTGGAGTTGTGTAAATTGAGCAGGCTGTTGCAGAGCTGACTGCTGTGCCAGAAGTGACTGCTGCTGCTGCTGCTGCTGCTGCTGTTGAAGCTTCTGAAATAGTTGAATTTGAATCTGATTTTCAGACATTTGCAACTGTTGGTTTACTTGGTCAGGCAGCTGCGGTTGAATAAGGTTTTGCTGCTGATTCTGACCCATACTTTGTTGTTGATGCTGCTGCTGCTGCTGCTGCAGGTTCTGATTAACACTTCTATGAGGCTGGTGGTTTTGAATAGATGGCTGCTGCTGAAGGAGATTATTAGTTTGGACTAGTGACTGAGGCTGCAGCATTTGGGCCTGAACTTGACTTGAAGGTAGAGTTTGATTTACCACATTTTGCCTAGATTGTTGAGTAATATCAGCTAACTGTTGCTGTGATTGAATAACGGATCCTAATGGATTCAATGTGGACGGTAGCTTTGGGAGATGGTCAGGCTGTTGTGCTTGCTGAGGTAGCCTCTGGCAATTGAACTGCATGTTGTTTGTCTGAGGTATTTGTGGTGCAGACAAGCCAAATTGACGAGAAAGATCTGTGCCAGAAAGGTTTTGCAAAACAGATCCAGACATGGAATGCATGTAATTTGGCTGTATCGTGTTAGCCAGGGAAGGGTTTTGCTGCATGTTCATCCACTGGACTAAACTTAAACCAGGCAGAGCCTGAGGATCTTTCATGCAGATATCATCACCAATCCAAGGCATTGTCCTCCTGAATAAATTGTCTAAATCCGATGATTCATCATCTGCAAAAGTAATACCAAGGTCAGTCAACTTTCCTCTCACTACAGCAGATAGCAGTGTCCTTTTCTTTTCTGTTTTGGCCATTGATTAATTTTTCAAAGGTACAAGACTACGTCAGAAAAAGAATGAGAAGCCTCCTGAAGATTTCAATTATCAGCTTAAGGCATTTCTCACAATACAAGATTCAACAGGCCACATAGATACCTTCCAAGGTCAAAGTCCTAACACAATTTAAGATTGCCATCCAATCAAGGAACTATTTTTTGAAATCATGAAGGACAACAAAATAATAGACTTAAAATTTTAAATAAAGGTGTTAACAATATTTAAGTTTGGTGCAGCACATTTTGTACCTGGCATTCCTGGTTGCCTTGGACGCTTTGATCTGAAGTATGGAGGGGGACAGATAAAAAATGGAGCAGTCACTGGTTCAATTTCCCAGATTGACACCCGGTTACGCCTTTCCCCAGCTGTCGACTCATCCCAACCAACCTGTTCAAGGATTTGTGAGTGATTACAGGGAATAATCTACAATATTGATAATGTAAATACGTTGATTAGAAAAGCAAAAACATGCTAGAATTTCTACCTGCAAATTACGCCACTGTGAGTTCTTCCATCTAACAGGATCAAGATCACTGATACCTGTAATTGTACCCATATACCTGCAGAAGAAATGCTTTTTGTCTTTAAGACCAACATCCTTCCAGTTAAAGTAAAATTCCAAACCAAATTTCTTCAAATTTAAGAATGCCATTTGGCTTCTCATCTTTAATAAACTTGACCAACTATTCGAGATCAAGGCTAGAGTTGAATATGATATAATGAACCTAAAGATCCAAGTGCCAAATTCTCTATCTTTTGTAATTTGAAATAAACAGAAATTTATCTTATTTTCCTACATCAAGCCCTCATTAGTATTCAACACTAGCAACATTAACCATAATCCTCCGATAACACAAATGCAATGCCATTGTCAACATCTAGAGTAACAATAAAGACTCAAATACAACTACCTTCTTGTTCCTGACTCTTCTGTTTCAAACATCATTCGAAAGCGCATGCCAAGTGATATTTGGTTGCTATAGACAGCCTTGTAGTACTTGGCTAATGGGATAACAAACTCTGAAGGACTTGCCCTGCACATTCAAAGAATATTTCAGTTCAGTTTAATTTCTCGGAGTGTAGAAAATTAATCCAGGTGACATAACTAAGGTGATGCACTCAAAACCTTATTAAAAAATTGTAAGAAGCACTTATCAGGGAAAAAAAGTACAGTAAAGAAAATGAAAGACAATAACCTGGGATTATAAAACACAGTGAAGGGGCTATTGTTTGCTGCAGCATGAGCTGCTGCTGCAAGAATCCCTATATGCATACTATCACTTGACAACACTGATGATGATAGGTTGGTGGGTTGCCTGTTAGCCCGTCTAATGCCCAATAGAAGCTGCTGCTTTTCGTCCCTGCTCCCAAGTATTATACATCATATCATTGATTGAAGGGTATTTGTTAAAATCAGAAATTTAAAAGAAAAAATCAAAAGAATCGCAATTCATCACCATTACCTAATGAATAAAACAGAGTCACCAGCAAAAAGCCTCTTTCCACTAACAAATAGGCTCCATCCAGTCGTAAGCAAATGACGTTTTGGTTGTCCTGGGGTGAAGGGAAACCAAGAGTTGGAAGCAGATGTTTAGAAATGGAATGACACAGAAAACATGATGATTATAGGTAAAGACAATGTTAAGGGTTCAACTGCTAAGCTTTCGAATGGTTGCAAAGTAAACATACCACGATAGATATGGCGGAAGGTCCATACATTATCATGCAAATCCCTGGCAATAAGTTCTTGAGCAGGTGGTTGCATGGAGAAATCCTAGACAAAAACAGGAGCAGGATTAAAATTCTAAACTATGCAGTAAACCTTTAGAATAAAGGGAAATGCTTACAAGAGGAGGGAAAATTTTCTCTGCTGCACGGCGTGGCACAGAGAACCCTCCATGAGTGCTTGTATCACTTGCTGTCAATGTTTTGCAGAAAAAATCTGGTTGCGGTTTATTCGTCTTGAGTGCAAGATCAGATCTCAACAATGAATCCTTGTCAAACTGCATACAAAACTTGACAGATTCAGATTAAGTTCGCAACATGGACATACTTTCTCTTTAGCTTAGCAAAAATCTTATGCTATCATATATTTTAAAGGCATCTACACAGTTTTGATACAGAATAAAGATGCTAGTCCATTAGAGTCAAGTCCTTAGTCCTTACAGAAGGAACCGGCTGAAGTGTCATCTGAGCATAAACTTCATCTGTTTCTGGATCCGCCTAATCATTCACACATGAAAAAATTGACAAACTTAAGAATGATATCAATCTGCTAGAAAGCTAAAAGTTAAAAAGCCACATAAAGCCTGCCATACATGCAGAGTAACATTGTGAAGGAGACATAGTAGCTTTGAGGGAAGATTTGGGTAGTTTGGGATTTGTGCATCCACATCCTTCTTCATAGAAGCTGCCACCTGAAACCAGTATGTCAATCTCAAGTCAGGACATAGACTAAGTGTTCATTTCGTTTCGCTTTTTACTGACTTGCTTAAAGCGAGTAAAAGTACAGTTGTATCTAGAAATATTGAAGCTTTAAATATCCATACATAAGTAAATAAGCTAATAAGCAATTCCAAACTCGCTTAAAAAAAAAAACAGAGAGAAGATATCTTTAAGAAAGCACCAAGTTCTTTTTATGATACAAACATATAAGAAATAGCATGCATAAAGATCAAAAAAATTCAAGTCAAGAAAGTTTAAGGGTTATTTGACCTTAAACTTTGATGAATTATACAACAGTGTATAAGTTGCATAAAAGTTTTTAAAAATTAATAAAATATTTAAATACGTAATAGTTCGGACCAAAAAAATAAATGAAAGAATGTAAAAAAAAAAAATTATACTCATGCCTATAACACACCAACGTAATGTCAAAGACTCAAAGTGTGGTACTTAAATTGAAAGTATCACATAATTAACCATCAAAAAAAAGACATTATCTCACTCTAAAGGAAAAATGATATTTACCTACCCAAAAATACCCACTTAAGCAAAATCCCTTAAGACAAATATTTCACCAAACCACTTTATTAAGTGAAGCTAAAACACCAGCACAAATAAGAAGGTTTTAATTTTATTTATAAAAATACTAATTAAAGGAAAAGGAAAAAAAAAAAATCCAAAATATATGCTAAAAATATGCTACAAAGCCAACCTCCATGCCCAATAAAGAAAAGAGAAACAAGAAAAAGGAATTAACAGGGGATTTAAGTATAAAATGGACAAAATCCTCATTCTAACACATTACATGAAAGTTCAATGGGTTAGAACCATGAGTAATTATTACCCGATCCTCTCATAACAGTGGATCCCACAAATTAAATTTACCGACGACTTAGGTTCAAAGATCTAGATCAACACAATTTTCTTTTCAACACATAGTAATTATTCAGTACTCCCAAAGTACACTTTAGTAAGTCCCATAAATTAAATTTACAGTGAGATTTTACCACCATCCACCGCGATTACCTAAAAATTTTTCTAGCCAATTATCCATAGTCGCATGACTTATTTAAATAATATGCACGTGAATAGTCGTATAAATCGGATCTTTTTTAAGTTTTTGTGTAATAGAGAACTAGAGATTATTATTGGCTTTAATTTTTTTTTTTTTATATAGATTTGGATAAGAATAGAAATTAGCATTGATTAAAAAGGGGAGTAAAAGCATTTAAGAGCAGAAATACCAAACCTGTTCACTGTGGCCTTGAGGGAAGTAGACGACGTGGGTCCCAGCCGGCGGTAGGTTCACCAGCGGCCCTGCGCATGCCTGCCATAGCTCCGGGTTTATGCTCTTCTTCTCTCCTCCTGCGCCACGTGTCACCCTCCCATTCGTCAGTACCCACCCAACAAAATTAAAATTCAAAAAAAAAAAAAAAAACTTGCACTCATCATTTATTAATTAATTCTCTCTATTACTAGCTTCCCGTTTGTTTCCCGAGAAAATCAAAAAAGAGAAAAAATAAATATATATATTTATAAATAGACTGTTTTTAACTTAGATAGTCCGTACAAAAACAAACTAAATACTATCTGATCCAAGGTCCACCGATTCTTTCAATGCTAGAGAGAGAAAGATAGAGAGAGAAAAGAGAGATGACCTTCGCAGGAATTGGATGCTGACGCGGCGGAGGCAGCTCCGGCACCATTCGCCGGCGTCTTCATTGTCTTTCTCCGCCAAGCTATTTTCCTCTCTCTTTTTTTGGTTTTCAAGAAATGATCGGAAAAAAACTTATCAACGATTCATTTCTAAAAGCTGAAATCAAAAGCTCAGCTGAAAAAAAAAAGCATCAGATCAGCTCCAACCAAAACCAAAGCAGAAAAACCAGTCGAAAATGGAGGCTATAGGTCGCCGGAAAAAGGAGAGCCGACAAGTGAGGGCAAAAAAGAAAAAATTATATATAAATATATATAATTGTAGAGAGAGAAAGAGGAGTTGGGTGGTGTATGTTGAGTTTCACAGAGACCAAATGCTGAAATTCTGCCCCCAGTTTTCCCCTACAATCTCCAGACAAGTCCTTTTTTGCTTGCTTGCTTTCTTATCTTTTTACTTTTTTTTTCTCTTTCTCTGCTCTTCTTCTCTTTCTCCTCTCTTCTCTTCTCTTTTCCCAATGCCCTTTTTCTTCACACACTCTCTCTCTCTCTCTCTCTCTCTCTAAAAAAACACTTTCTCTTTTTAATTCTCTCTCTCTCTCAATATGTTCCTGTTTTTTTAATGTCTTTCTCTCTCTCTATCCTTGGTAATGGCACTGACAATTACATAATACAACTACTACACTACACACACACGCCTCTCTCTCTCTCTCTCTCTCTCTCTACGAAGTTGACCTCTTTGAGTTTACCAGTTATTACTTCACTTTCACTGTACTTTTATTTTAATGGTGAAATTTGTTTTAGTGTCTCTTTGGATATTTTGCAGTTTTCGTAGTTTATTTGCATATTACTATTTTATTAAAATGTATAAAAAAATTTAATTTTTATGTTAAATTTGTAATAAAAAAATTAAAAACAAACTTATTTTTCAAAAAAAATTTAATTTTATTAAAGGGTCTGGTCAACATGTATTGTTAGTGCATTTTGTTAATGAGTCATTTTTTAAAAAAAAAAAATTTAATAATACTTTTATGAAAAATATAAAAAATTGTAAAAAAAAAAGTTAGTTATTTTTTTTCTTTTCCCATAAAATGTTTTTAAAAATATTTTCTAAACCCTCTCCTTAGTATTTGTTAATTTTTTCATAAATTTTAAAGAAAATAAAAACTGAGGAAAATAACCAAACAAACACACCATGATTCATTTTTTTTTATAAATGATTTACTTGTTGTCCTTAATTCAATTTAGTCTCTCCATTTTTATTTTTATTGTCAACTTATTTTATGTAATTTAATTTTAGTTAATTTAATCATTTATTTTTGTATAAATGAGTCAATCTAGTCTCTCTCTTCAAATCTACTAGAATAATGCTAGAAATACAAACTATTTTACAAAATATTTTACAAACTACTGATGTAGTGAGTAATTATTGATAAATGAAAAAGTTATATTAATTGTAGGCCCAAATAAAAACCAATAAGAGGTTGGTCACATCAACTTTTTTTAAAAATACTGTAAAATAGTTCATGACTGTAGAATTATTAAATCTACTGTTAACAAAGATGTCATTTAAACATTAATTTAAAAAAATTAATTGAAAGATTCATGAGATGTGTCATTTTGTTGTTTTAAGAGTATTATTTTTAAATTAGGCTTTTGTTAGCGAGTGTTCTTATCCACTTGGTAAGAAGGTTTCAAACAAACCTACAGCATTGAAAAGTAGTAGAAACTAATAAATAAATGTCATTTATTCTTAAAGCAACTCGACTTTTTATAACAAGTTATTTGACTACATTATATAATTCATTAAAGCATTAGTTAATTAAATTCTTAAAATGATAAATTATATATTTGGTCCTTATCTTTTACATTATATTTCAATGGACAAAACTTAGGTATAGTACTTTATGTGTTGTTCCTTAAGTTCCCCTCTTAAGATTCAGCCATGTGACTACTTAACTAAAAAATACACTTCCTTCTCATGAGAAAAAATTCACATGGCAAAATCTTAAAATGGGAACCTAAGGAACAGTACATAAGTACTATACCTAAATCTTGCTCTATTTCAATTTGATCTCTAACCTTTCAATTGTGTCAATTTAGTTCCTAACATTTCAATGCCATGTTAATTTAGTTAATATTTTTATCTCTTAGATAAAAATTAGTGACATGGTAAACAACTAAAATAAAATTTTAATTTATTGCCACATTAACGAAACTAATTTTTTGGACCAAATGGCTAAAATGACTTATTTTAATAAAAAATAAATTTTGAGGATTAAAGTAAAAGTCAATATTAAATTGAATTTTGGTCTAATTTCTTTCTTGTTAACCATGGTTAATTTCTTTTCTTTTCTTTTTTTTCTTTATTGGTACATTTTTATTCATTCCCGAATTACCCCTACTGTTTCTTTGCAAATGACAACCTTGACATTCTTTTTTCAATTCATTTTTTGGTCAGTTCTTTCACAATCAACTAACCAACACAGTTTTCTCAAAAAAAAAAAAAAAAAACTAACCAACACAAAAACAAAAACAAAAAAACTAACCAACACAACAGCCAAGCAAAAACTATTTATGTATATTTTTTTTTGCTAAACAACTATTTATGTATATTGATCCTTGTTATGACCATCACTATCATTGTCCACTATGAACATTATGCAAATATATATATATATATATATTCCTACCTTTATCAACTTTTTATTCATTAACATTTGTGAGAGTAGCTTGCTGCTAGATTTATACATAGTGTATATATATACGTATTACGCATATGTCATTGCCTTAAAGCAAAAAAAAAAAAAAAAAAAAAAAAGGGCCAAAGAGTCGTTGTAGAATACTTCTAATTATATATCTTAAATTTTAACTCTTTAAGAGCGTGAATTATAAATTTTTAAATATAATCATATATAAAGATGAATTTGAATATTTTACATTTCCTTAGTAGGGTGTGGCATATCATTGAACCATTGTATGATAACGTACCGAAACTATGTTTTTTTTTTTTTTTTTTTGCTAATCTGAAACTATGTATCTTAAATGAAGTTAAAGATCAAATTAAGATTTGCTTTATGTAGACCAATTCCATTTAGGAACATTGAAGGTCTTTTGTAGAGCTAGTGAATGATTTGACTTAATCAGATAATCTTGGCAATGCTTAATTTTGCTAAATGTAACTTTTAGTTTTATTTTTGGATCAAACCACTATCTAATCCCTTAATTATGTGTCAAAGTTCAATTTGTCTCTGCATTATTGATTGTGTCAACTTAGTCCATACAATTTTACAAACAATTTGTTAGGAAATTTAGACCCCGGTTGATAAAATTAACAAGTTTTAAACCTAAGTTGTTAATTAGATTAATTATGAATAAACCTTGTTAAAACAAACAAACATCAATATCGTGTCAAAATCATGTAGCGGAAAAAATAAATAAGACAAGATATGATAACCCAGGAAAACCAATGAAACAAACTAGTTTCACAGTAAAAAACCTAGGGAGGAAACCTTCCCGAAAAGCAATCCACTATAGTAAAGAAAAGTTTCAGATCTAGTACAAAACTTTTTGTCCCTAGACTCTACAATCCTCGTAAATGAACTTATAGCAGAAACCTTCTACCGCTTCAGAACCTCTGAACTCTTTAATATATGAACGCCACCCTTTTTGCACGAATCCCAATACGTGACTAACCAATGATGCACAGCTCCCAGTACGTGACTTCAATCACCAATTAGAGAAGGTTGTTGGCTGCAAAGTTCTTCAGTTCATCACACGATGAAGATCGAGAAGCTCTTTGGTTACAAAACCCTACGGTGCATAAACACAGCAGATTCTTCACAAAAAAGATGAACTAGGGTAAATTCTGTCTCCGGTCACAATTTACTTGAACAAACTTTGCTCAACACTTGTGCAACTTGTTCCACCTTTGACGGCCATTAAAATAATCATTTTATATGTTTAGGGTTGTGAGAAAATAAAGCTCAAACAAACAATCACGGATTGAATGAAAAATAGTCCCGAAAAACTGAACTTCATAAACCTCGATAGATACCTATCTATTGAGCTGCTGTTGAGCCACGGGCTGGAACAGCTCTACAGGTCTCGATAGATGCTAGCTGTCGAAATTTAATGAATAACACTTTTCTCACTTGAATCTTGGATAGACTTGCATAGCTTTAACACTTGAAATTGAAACAAGATTTCTTGAAGTATTAAACATATCCTAGATCTATCCAAATACAAGTAAAGTGCGTTTTGTCAAAGGATTAGCCAATAACATAAAATAGTGACATATGTTCCTAACAAATGAATCACATATGTCCTAACACAATTCAATGCTACAATTAAACCCTAGTTCTTTGGCAAAGATGAGTGCTCTTCTCGCTTCTAAGGCTTCTATTGTTTCAACACTACGAAGGAATGTGATATTTTGAGTCAATGCCGCCATAGCTCCACTCCTGTAGTTACGAATAATCATTATGATCTCTACTTGGTTTTTCGAAAGGCCGCTATATCATAGTTTTCTTTGTGTTTATCTTTAGCTGGGATTGTCATTTAACCGAAGGGGACAATATCGGTGAGTTTGATCTTGGTCTACCGCGAGCTCGATAGAATTCCTGGCAAATTCACATCTCAATAAAACTTAAATGTCTAATTAGTTTGAATCATGTGTCATTTGAACTCTTTTGTTTCATATTAAAAGAGATCAATAACTACAAAGTCAAATTACTTTATTTGTGTTTGGTTCCAATTTACTCAATTATAGGAATGGAAAAATTTGCCTGACTCGTGGGTACCTGACCCAACCCGTGAAGCAAATGGGGCAGGTTTGGGTTTTAAAAACCCAACCCATAGCTAGTTCGGGTCGGGTGCGGGTATTATGCATACCCGCCCCAAACCCGACCTATATACATATATAATATTAAAAACCCTAACTCCATAAGTATAAATTTCTAAACTTTCTCTCCATTTTCATTTTTCCTAATCCTAACGCAACCGCCCTCTCCCTCTTCATCTCTCAGCTCTCTCACTTACAAGGCTACAAGCATAACTCTCTGACTCTCTCATCTCTGGTTCTCCCTCACACATCTCGCACAACCCTCTCATCTCCCTCGCCCATCTCGCACAACCCATATGGCCATATCCCTCACCCATCTCGCATCGATACCCTGCCAGTCAACCACCCTCTCATGGCCTCACTCAGCCACCCCCCTCAAGGCCTTGCTTAGCCTTACGGCCTCACAGCCTCACTCCCTGGCAAAGTGCAAGAAGATGATCAACGGTGTTGATAGAAACGGGGATGGGATGATCAGTTTCGATGAGTTCTCACCAAGACTTGATGGACCCTCCCCCTCCTACACAAGTTACTGTTTAATATCTCTGTTTTTTTTTTTTTTTTTTTTTTCCTCTTCTTGATTCACTAATCTAAATCTAATCTAGGTTTTTCTCAAAAGAAAAAAGAAAAGTCTAATTTGGGTTGTTTTTCTTTTATGTTTGGTTGGTTGGAGATTTATATTTGGTAGGTTGTTGTTGATTGGTGATGGTGAAGATTTATGAATATTTTGAGGTCCACGATCTTTTTTTTTTTTTTAAATATTGGGCCACAGATTGGGCCCTGAAGTGCCCTGGTGGGGCGAGGCCCGTAGGGACCCGACGGGGCAAGTTTGAAGGTTAAAAGAAAACCCGTTTAGTAAATAGGGCGGGTTCGGGTTTCACAGGGCGAGTGACAGGTCAGATTCAAGTTTAAAGAAACCCGCCCCAAGCCCGACCCGTTGCCATTCCTACTCAATTAGTGAAGTCTCATGCTGTCGTTTGAATACTGCTTCTATCAAAAACCAATTGGTGACTTGGTTGGATGATAAATAAAAATCATCATAAAGCAAACGTTATAATTTGGAAATTTATTATCTATAAAAAAAAAATTCTCTATTTGTGAAGCAACTTACAATAATTTCTTTAAAGGAAGTGTTGATAAGAATAGCATTGCATTGCTTTTAATTATGGGCTAAAATTTACAAAACCAGTAGTTTAAGGATGAAATTAAATTCTAACATAGTTGAGACTTTAGAGTTTAAAGTTATAACTCTATCTCTCTCTCTCTCATGCATGTTTACACAAATTATAGAAGTACGGTTACATTGAACCACATATCTATCCTTTTACAAGAAAAAAAAAATATATATATATATATATATATATAAAATTATGTTATAAGATCATTGATAAATATTATTAGGTTAAAATTTGGGCTTAATAAGAAATAACACGTAAGAAAAAATGAACTATTGCAAATTTGCTTGAGTGTGAGTTAAGTGCAATCTTAATTTTAACTATTGAATTAGGGGAAATTATTGTGTAGTCCCAGCCAATAAGAAAAAGACAGTTCATTAAAAAAATCATGACATAATCTTACTTGCCATGTCAACCCAATAAATCTAACTTTTCTAACATCTATTAGCCAATTCAATTTTTTTTTTTTCTAAATTTTAGATTTGAATTGAGTAGGCGGGTCTTTAAAACTTTTGGGAATATAAAACCTCTTCGTTTTTTTATTTTTTCCAGTTTTACCTTTGCATCTGGCAATTGGCAAATATATTTCCTGGATGAGTACTTTGCTCGTCCACCAGAACACCCAACCCCACCAACTCCGACGATGACCTCTCCTTCAGCTTTTGCTCATCCTCGCCCAAAATGTTCAGCCGCAAATCGCCCTATCCCTCTCTTCCTACTGCAACAGCCTCTCGAGCTACCTCTTCATCTTGGCCTCCATCGCCAGGAATTTTAGGGACTAGGTTTTTTATTTTTATTTTTTATATAGTCTTTCACCTATTTCTAAGTACTGATGCTTTAATGGTCAAACCAAACCTTCTTTGCCCCGATTTGTTTCGTTTTGCTTTCACCTTCTAACGCTCACAGAACTAATGGAATTAATGGGACGTTAGATTAAGCCAAACATGGTGGGTGACGTGGCAAGTAATATGATGTCATCAATTTTTAACAATCTGTCTTCTTCTCATTGGTTGGGACTACAAAATAATTTCCCTTGAATTAGTTGCTCGAAACAAAATAATTAGGCCAAATGGCCATATATAACTCATTTAAAATATATATTTAGTCAAATTTATGTCTATTTTGAAGCCTTGCTAAATGTCTAATTTCAAATTAAATAAATTTCACTCAAAAACTCATTACAGCGTAAAAGAGATGAAAAAAAGATTCTAAACTCATCATCTTTGTGCATATTCTAAATTAGACTCAAACCTAATACAATTCAACTAATACAACCCAAATGAAACTATGTTTTTGGCAGCAAATCGGTGAACCCTAACAAAAACCCGGACAATGAAATCATGCTTCAGCAACTAAAGGATTATGTGTAATGGCTTGAATAATCATTTTCAGAATATAACTTTGTCACTCACCGGGGAAAGAAATATATGAATTAAATTATTCTACATACCAATTTTCTTTCCATCCATAAAATAAATAAAAATTATTGCAACTATTATGTCCAATTAGTGATAAGTTCATGGCATTTCAAATTTTCAAAAACAAGAAAACCTTAACAATTCTAGCATATGCCCTACAAATAATTCATTAACTTTTTTTAAGGGTTACTCTTTTCTTTTTTTTTAACATTCTACATATATACACTTAAATTTTATACATACAAAAAAAATTAAAATCCAACTTTCAATTAACAAGATAGTGGGATTTGACCTAAATGGTAGACCCTACCACTAAATTTGCTTTGATAACATCTTATGATTCTTATTTCCTCGTTCTCAAACATAGGCTGACCTTTTTATTTAGGTTGTTTCTACATATATAACATTTTTTTTAAATGGATGTTTAATTTCCTATATTAACCTCACATTATTTATAAAAAGCAAACAAATTATTTATTGGAAGTCCTATTATAATATGTTTTTTCTTTTTCTTTTTCTTTTTTGAGCAAAAAAGGTCATATTATGATACCTCTTATATAAAGTTTTAAAAATTAGGCTGATATCATAATATTATCCTTTCATTGCTATTTGTGTCATTTCAAATATATTATCAGTTGATAAACAAGGGAAATATGATTATTCAGTTCTCAGTTCCATTATTAGAAATCTATTTTGGATTTAAATGGCACTTCACCTCTTGTTTTGGAAAAGAAAATGAAAAGAACAAAACTCCTCTATACAATAATATGAAGAACTTAATTACTAATTGAACAACTTTTTTACCATGAAAGCATAATTTTTTTTGGTATGAAATGATAAACACTTTAGAAACAATAACAAAACTACTATAATTAGACAAAACATTGAAAGATATAAAATTATTATAATTAAAAAATTGTAATTGATAATTATATAATCAATTTTTGTTCTTATATGGTGTGTTAAAAGTTGTATGGTTCAATTCAATGTACCCATTAGATATCTTCCTTTTCAACCATGGTTCTTGTAGTTTTCCCCTTTTTTTATTAGAATTCATTGTTCAAAACAATTTGTTTAAAATTGAAACTCCATTATCGAAAGCTTCCAAAAAAATAAAAAAATGTAAACATTTCTTGTTTTATTTCATTTAAAATCTTGCTTGACCCTTTTCAAAAGTATCACTAAAACCAATGCAAAAAATTATTTAGTAAATAGTCCGTACATTGTACAAATAGACAGCTAATAAGAAGAAATAGTTTTTTCTGACTATATGAAGTGTCTGTATAAGAATCGCTTATTTAGTTGAAGTTAAAATTTTTTTGTTAAAAGTATTGTAAATAAAATTAAAAGGTTATTGAAATAGTACCGTTAAACCTATAAATAATAAATTTATTATTATTATTTTTTAAGATTTTCGTTATTGGGTTTTCATTATTGGTATGTAGGGCCAGGCTTTGCTGCCCTCACATGCAAAGTGGACTGTCAGGGCATATCTGTGCTAATAAGAGTGCTTAAAGGTTGGATTAAGTGGAAATTAAGCAACTTTGAATTAATTAATACTTATTCACAAGGCTACAACTTAATTACAAGACACCTTTTCACATCAAAAACAAAACAAAAAATTACAAGACACCTTTGCCTCTCTGATTGTAATCACTAGTTGCTGACGTGGCAGACCATGTCGGCGGCTGAGGTCCCACGTGCATATGCGATGTTGACAGCACTGCTTTTATTTATTTCTATTAATAATAGGTTATTAATTAGTAATTTTTTTTTCTTTTTTTTTTTAATTTTGTGCTCTTCTTACACATTGTAATTTGTACCCTCAATAAATTTTCAGATGTGGATCTTGCATGGGCTTTAGGAATTTGCAAGCTTTTAACAAAGCATTGCTAGCAAAGCAACTTTGGCGTATTTTCCAAAATCCTAACACTCTTGTGGCAAGGGTTCTTAAGGCTAGGTACTTTTCCACCGGGGACATTCTAAATGCAAACATTGGAAACTCCCTATCATACTCTTGGAGGAGCATCTACAGTAATCTTGAAGTTATAAGGAAGGGGACACGATGGAGAGTGGGGAATGGGAAGCTAATCCATATATGGGATGACAAATGATTGCCAGCACCATCTACTTACAAGGCCATCTCACCTCCAAACAATATCCCTCGATTTCTAATGGTCTCCTCTCTAATTAATCCAATGACAAAGTGGTGGAGAGTGAACACAATAAGAGCTACCTTCCTTCCTTTTGAAGCGGAGACAATTCTAAAGATTTCCTTAAGTCATGACCTCCCTGAAGATAAAATAATTTGGATTGGGAATAGCCGTGAGGACTTCACTGTAAAAAGTGCCTACCATCTAGCTTATAACTTGCTGGAATCAAATGGGAGTGAAGAATGCTCAACTGGAGACCCGTGCAAACCAATTTGGAGGAAGCTTTGGCACCTAAATCTTCCACCAAAAATTAAGATCTTTGCTTAGAGGGCTTGTATCAACGGCCTTCCTACAATGGAGGCCATAAACCATAGAGGGATTTCCCATTCTAAGACCTGTCTGGTATGTAAAAATGAAGCTGAAAGTCTTGATCATGCCCTCCTTGGTTGTGCTTTCTCATCCTCGGTCTTGAATCTTTGGCTTGAGAATCCGCTAAGCATCCATGGTATTCAAATTCTTTCCTTGACTCTACTATCTTTATTCTCTCCCATGCAACACTCCAAGACTCAGAGCTTTTCTTTACTATTGCTTGGGCCATTTGGTACAATAGAAACAAGGTTGTTCATGAGGGTTGTGGGCTCCCTCCTAATCAGGTGTGGCAATTGGCGAAGAGTAGTGTTGAAGATTATGCGTGTTCGGCTTTGTGGGATTTCAATCACCCAAGGGCTCCCCCAACCTGCTAGGTTCCTCCTCCCCATGGGTTTCATAAAATAAATGTTGATGGGGCGTCTTCTGACTTAGAAAGTTCTTCTAGTATCAGTGTTGTCATTAGAGATAGTTTTGGTCAAGTTGTGGCTACTCTTAGCAAGCCTCTTCAAGCTTGCTTTACTGTTGAACTTTCAAAAGTGATGGCGTTGGAGCATGGTGTCCTTTTGGCTCAGGAGCTTCAGCTATCTAGGGTTATAATTGAATCAGACTCATTGAATGCCATCCAAGCAGTCCATGATAAGGCCACGGGTAGCAGCTATGGGCATATTGTGCAGGGTATTCTTCAAGTTAGTGAATCTTTTGAGACCTACCTTTTCAAGCACTTAAGTAGAAATTTTAACTCCGTTGCTCATGAGCTTGCTCAACTTGCTAGAAGATCTGGAACTCAGCACCTTTAGAGTGGAGTCACGCCTCCTTGTGTAACTTCTTTTATTCAAGTTGATATGATGTAACTTGCGTTTTCTATCCTGCTTTGTAGGCAGTTTCTGTATGACTCTTTGTTATGGTTTAATTCCATATCACTTCCATTTCAAAAAAAAAAAAATTTCTTATTCACTTCCCTTTTTTTTTTTTTTTAAATTAACCCCCTTTTTTTAATGAATGATTATTCCATTCATTTCTATATAAGTAATTTTGAGTGCAAATCATGTTTTGAGAGCCTCAAACTCTCTTAATGCTTTTGATTGTAATATTAGGAAAAAATATCCCAATCTCCTTTGTTCCTAGCTTTGATTTTATGGACTATCTAGGGAGAATGTGGTGTTTTTATTTATTTATTAATATTAATCTTAGGTTACAGATAAAAATAAAAATTTCAAGCCTTTTATTTTTTGTATTGTAAAATACACATCTACTACATAAAAAAAAAAATTAAAATTAAAAAGAGATGTTGGTATTCAATGCCATTTATATATGCTACAATTCAATTGATTTTAGTATAGCTAAAATTAGAAACTATGTCCTTTTTTTGTTGATATAAGACTACCAGTTAAGTTATTTATATCCTATGCGATAATTATAGTCTTAAGTAATTTAAATGGTAAACTACATATTTGGTCCATAATTTTTACATTAAATGTTAATTTGGTCCTTAACCTTTCAAATGTGTCAATTTGATCCCTAACTTTTTGGTATTGTGTCAAAAAAGTCCCTACCGTTAAGTAGTAGATGGGGAATACTGATGTGGCTAACGGTTAAAATAAAATATTGATTTTAGGCCACCTAAGATTGCCATTTGGACTGCTATGTCAGCCTAAAAAATAATAATAATAATGCGAGGCTTATTAATCTCTTTTTTATTTTTGCTGACTGTCCTTTTTATACTTTAGTGTTGTTGCAGTTCTATTTTCTAAAAACGTCATTTTATTTTTATTTTTATTTTTGGTTTGGTTCTGATCGACATGCCTTGTTTAATTGAAGTCCAAAGGTTCGGTTTGTTCTTTAACAACCATGAATTCTTAAAACAATCCAACAGCTATGTCGCCACCAAGAAATTGTATCAACCTCGTAAATTCCAAAGCCCACAACTATAATCCCCAAAATTTGCTGCCTAATCCTCAAATCCAACCAAAAATTACCCTTCGCTGCCACTCAAACCACCGTTGCAAAACCCCATCAAACCCACAATGAAACCTCAACTAATACGTGCCCATGACTCTTTATTCCATTAGATGAATCACCCAAATCTTCCATCCTATCTTGAGTCTATGCTAGCAATTAAAGCAGTAGAGTCCAAGAGGAGAATAGATTTAGAGAGAGAGAGAGAATAAGCGAGATGGTTTTCACCGTTTGGCCGCTTTTTCTCTCTTGTGCTGTTTGGTCTTCTCCTCCACATTTTTCTCTCTCTAACAACAAGGCTCACCTCTCAATTTTGCCGTTTGGCCACCACAACCATCTCCTTGAATCAATGAGATGGTTTTCATCCTCTAGCCATTTGGTTGTCGTCATGGTTGTTTGGTCATTTGGTTGCTTATTTATTAATTGGAAGAGAGGTGGAGGAGTTGATCTAGGTTGTTTGGCTCAGTTTAAGTTTTGTTGATGTTGATTTGGGCTGTATCATCATCATGTATGTGAAGAGGTTGATTTTGGAGAAAGAGCAAGGAAGAAAAAAAAATTAGTGGGACGATCTAGGTTGAAAGGAACATAGACAGAGGAAGAAAAATAGTAAAGGCATAGTTGATTTGGGTCGGAGAGGAACACCGAACAAATGAAGAAAAAATAATAAATAATGAACAAAATAATAATTCAAAAGTTGAAATATTGAGTTTTCTAAACTGGGGTATTTTTTTTTTAAAATTTTATGTTAGGTTGAGGTAGCAGTCCAGGTGGCAGTCTTATGTGGCCTAAAATCAATATTTTATATTGAACATTAGCCACATCAGCATTTTTCATCTACTATTTAACGATAGGGACCATTTTGACACAATGCCAAAAGGTTAGGGACCAAATTGACACATTTGAAAGGTTAGGAACCAAATTGACATTCAGCATAAATGTTAGGGATCAAATATGTAGTTTACCTTAATTTAAACTATTTTTTTAGCAAAAGATTTGTTGGAATAAATGAGTTTTTCTTTTAATTGGTTAATATGTAGTCAATGAACTTTTACTCATACGATTTTTCTTTTTTTATAAAAATATAAAATAAAGAGTGAGGTTGTGAGTTCAAAACTTATAAAAACATATGAATAAATTACAAATTAAAAACAAATAAACCATAGGATAAAAAGATCAATTTTCCACATGATACAACTTGGTTACTATAAGGGGAAAAAAATGTAAGCCCTATATTAATGAGAGAATATTATTTATCTACAAGACAAAGAGGGCATACTTGATTTTACAAATTTGGAGGTCATGAATGCAAACTTGCCTCTTTAATTCAAAGATTTATTTATTGAATTGTTTTATATACAAACATTATTAATAAATTCTTAATTCCTGAACGCAAGATGTGTGGGTTTCTTTCACCGTGTTTCCTGCATAGGTGCGTGGTAGGGCCCTCTGCTTTGACCAACATCAATTGTGTGCTCAGCTTAATTTGCAAGCCTATGTGGCATGATCTACGGTCCACGATTTATAGTAAGAAAAATAACCTTTTTATAATTAGAAGTAAATTTGAGGAAAAATATTACTCTTAGGCCAAAAAAAATAAAATTCCAGTATAAAGGGTTGCGCTTGTGTCCAATAATCAGTTTTACTGGATATGTTGCAACATGGACACATGTCCGTATTTCAATGTGTCCAGTGAAACTAGCCACTAGACACAAGCTAAGTCCCAACATAAATTGGTGGATTGGAAAAGATTCATACACCCGGTTACTACTTATTTTGGTGAAATCAGTAATCAGAATCATCTTTGTGCAAGATGTGTTGTCAATTATCACCGTAGAATCTGTATGATAACCAGATCAACAAACAAATATGCGATGATTGAATGATATGAACCACTCAAGTTTTTTTCTTTTTGTTTCTAAAAAAAAGAGTTTTTTTTCATCATCCTAAATGAAATTTGTTGTTATAACAGTAGCATACTAAAGTCTACTTATCTTAGCGGTTGAATTTTACATTACCATTAAAATTGTGGGGCACCAACTATGAAAAGAAAGAAAAAAAAAATCTGAAACTCTCAATTGGTCAAATTTTTTTTTTTTTCCCAAAGTGTTTCCTCAAAACTTTTAACAAGAGACTAATCACTATTCGCGACGGGTGGGCCCATAGTGGGGTAAATCGCTGGCCCATGGAGTTTTTTCAAAGTGTTGTTGCCTGGACTTGAACTGGAGAGCTCCCAGTTAAACTAAAGACAGCCACTTTGAGACCGAGTGCCCAACCACAAATCTTCAGTTGTTTGATATGTTCAATGTATAGTTATAAAGTACTGAAATATCTAGTACTGGCCATCAAATCAATATAATAACTTTCTTGAAACATATTGCTTCAGATACCGGTTTGTACAAATTTCATCAAATTTATAGTTGAACTTAATAAGTTTTTGCAAGGAAATCTAGATTAGTCTTTAATGGACTGTGAGTGGTTTCAAACAAGATTTAAATAGAATGGTCTATAAGTAGTTTTAGATGGACTTAATATAGTTTTAAATAGGTTAGGAATATTGCACATTCAAGGTGTGAAGTGTAATAAATTTTAATTGAATTTGTTTTAATACTTTTAAGTTTAAATTTATGAATCTACATGTATAGAAACTTTACACATAATTGAAGCCTATTTAAAATTTAAAAACACTTTTTTTAAGAAAGAAATTTAAAGACACTTGGCATCAAATTACATGACAATTAAAAGGATAATTAGCATAAAGTTTGAATTCTTAAATGAGCTTCCACTTTATATACAATTAGTAAATATTTTGGTATATGGAATTCATTCAAATTGATGATATAGGAAGGTTCTTTTCACACTTTTTATAATTAAGGGTTACATCATCATGCTCTTAAGTCTTAAGCAACATCACCTAGTACTGAACAACATATTCATCCGTTCCCATCATGTATTTTTGAATAAAAACAACTTTGCAGTAGTCAATTATGAGCAGTGGAAGTTTATGGACACAATTTTTGTGCCATAATTCTAAAGTGGTAGATTGTGAAAACAAGCAGTAGGTCTACGTGAAAGCGGTAATTCACAATATTTACAATCGGTCACTTCAACAAGCTGTAGCAAAAGTTATGACAAAGTGTATGGTCGTAATGGAATTGGTATTTAAGCTAGCGATTAATGCGGTGAAGAAGGTAATGATAGTGGATGATGGGACCAGAGCAATAGCTCCACCATTGAAATTTAATCAATCAAGCTAATCGATGTGAGATACCTCATACCTGGATGGATTGATATTCATCCAAAAGGTGAAAAAAAAGGAAAGATACCCAGATGTGGATTGTGGTGGAGAAGAAAGCTAGTGCTCCATTATAGATGGTGATCGAGAATATGCCTTGAATTTTTCTCAAGAAAAAAAAAAGGGGTTTGTGAATAGAGAGAGCATGGTCTTTGAATATGAAAGTATTGGGTTGTTGAAGTAGTTGGTGGGTATAATTTGCATGGAGAATTTGGTAAAGGTCAAGAGAATATTGGCTTCACATGGTAAAATAGGAAGATCAGTGTCTGTCGTTTTCCCAAAAAATGAAAAAGGTTTTATTTTTTATTTTTTAGCTTTGGAAATAATCGGTCTTTGTCAGAAAACGGGTTTTGTAAGAATGCATTGCACACGGATGGAACTTTGAAGGAGCAAAGTCCTTGTCTTTTTTATTCTTTTTTAAATTACAAATTGCATTATTCAAGTTTTGGGTTATTGTCATTTTGGTCTTTTTTTTTTTTTTTTTTTTTTAAATACTAATTTTGTCAATTGACTCGTTTGAATTTCTATATATTGCCAATTTGGAACCTTTTACTTTTAAGTTTGTTAGCTATGCCCCGTTTAATGTTACATACCAACTAAAAAAAGGAAAATGATGTAATTTTATTTATGCATAAGATTTTTATTTATTTATTTAAGATTTAGTACTTTTTAGTGTCTTCAACTGAGATCAAATCTCTCATCCTAAACTATAGAATTATCAAAATTAAAGGAAACAAAAAAAAGAGTTTCTAATTTCTCCTTTTCTCCCGTCACCATCACATCGTAACTAGCTACATGGGAAGGGAGGGGGATATTAAAAAGTTCATTTTTATCTTAAGAAAAATAATTTAAAATTTAATTGTTAAGACTTTGACCCCAGCCCCTAAGAAATTATGACCTCCTACCTTTAAAAAGAAAATTTAAATTTTTTTTTTTTAAATTTTTTTTTAATATTTAAGAGGCTCAAACTTTAAGAAAGAAAAATTGATCTCATAAATGATAATATAATTATATCATAAAGATGATATAAATGTATAATTTTTTTATTTATATAATTTTTTGTATAAAAGTTAAGTATTTAAAATTTTCAACTATATATGATAATTTCCTATTAATTTTAAACAACCTTTTCATGGAAGAGTGATCTAAATAAAACTCTCTTTTTTTTCACTAATCTTCATATGGTGTTAGTTTACTTCTTTCTCAAGAAATATATATATATATATAAGAAATTTGAAAGAGAAATTGTATCAATAATCTTCATATGGCGTTAGTTTACTCTTTCTCATGAAGTATGATATTTTTCACTAAAAATTAAAAATACTTAATCAAACACGTATGTATATATTTCTATACATGCATGTGTGTGTGTTCGATATTAAAATTTGCACCCCCAATTACAAATTCTGTCTCCACCCGTGTCTACCATTACCCATGAAGTTACCAAACTATACGAAAGTCATGTTGTCAAAGTTCATCAAATCCATCGGCAAAAAGTTGTTTATACAAGCCTGTTGTTGTTATTTTCTCAAGAAACAAACAAAATGTATTTTGGATTTTGGTATTAGATTTAAGAAACATGTCTCTTTCTATATCTTTTGATGTGTTTGTGTGTGCTTGTGTCAAGTCATAAGCTTTTATTCTTATGCATTATCAACGTAAAAGTAAAAAAAGAATAATACCAACGGCAGTAAAAAAAGCCATTAATACCAACGGCAGAGTGGATTATAAAATTGGAGGCTCAAATTATAAAATAATTTTTATATAATTAAAAAACATATAGGTTATATAACTTATATTTGCAATAAATAACTTTTTAGGGACCTGATGTCATCACTGAAATTTATCATAGTATCATACGCTTACAAAATGTATCTTATTCTGCTTGAAGGTTTTAGTGATGACAATGGAAACAATTATATTTTTCTTTTGGGAAACATTTTGTTAGGTTATTCACTTCTAGTATTGGTTATATTTTAGTTTAAGGCGGTGGTGCAATATGTAGAAAATATGAAAAGCAAACAATTATTGTTAATTCTATCATGGTTGTTGGGCATATAACTTTACCTTTAGCAAATGAGGAAGAAAATTGGTTGTTCTATCCCATTTTGGGAAAACCAAATTCCTCATGTTCTAATTCTTTTTGACAACACTGGTAGAATTGGTAGAGTACAAAACAGTTATTATAAAGACAAATCTATACCCATAAAATGATAACGTAATAATGTGAAATCTTATTTGAGTAATAACATCATTAATACGGAATATGTAAAATTCTATTATAGTTTTGCAAATCTATTAATTTAGACCTTAGCAAGAGAAAGGGTTTGGAATGCATTGAGAGAGATTGAGTAGTCTATGGAATCCAATAGATAAAAGGTTGTTTTTAGCTAACTTTGCACTTAACACGGAAACATGTGAGAGGACGAAATTGAAGATGAAATCAAATGTGGAGGATTCATATCAAAATGTTCAAACATGAAGAATCAAAATTGTACGTTTTTAGACCCCTTAAAACACAAGTTGTTTAACCTAGTTATTTAGTCAAGTGATTACTTAGATAAATTATTCAGATCTAGGTTAACACATTCAAATCATATCATGTAAATAGTGCGGAAATATAAAGAACACACGATATAATAACCCAGGAAAACCAAACCGGTAAAAAACCTAGGGAGGATTTAACCTAGCTATTTTCAAGGTAAAACAGATTCATTATGAAAGAATTGAAGTTTGTACAATAAAACTTAGACCACTAACATCCTATTGCTACCTTGAGTAGAAAACTTACTACCACGACCACGTGACAGCTCTAAGTCCACGGACTACTTCTTTCCTTGATTCACAGTAACCACAAGTTCTCCTACTTGTGTTTTTCTTTAAGCTCTTGAAACAACAACTGAAGAGATCACCAAATTTTTTACATCAATCTTGATCTTGATAATCCTAAGTGTGTATGAAGGTAAACACATCTAGATCTCACAGAAGATTCACACACACAACATATCAACAACTTCTAAAACGTGGCTAGGGTTTTTCCTTTTATACTTGAAGCATAACATAAAACCCTACACGTCATGTGGGTGTGGGCTGAGTTGGAAATTCTGCAAAAAAAACAATCTACATGAGGTTCGATCAATCGAGCCTTGCAGATTTAGTCCAGTAAATTTTGCAATTACTCGATTCCAACTTTACACATAAACATACTTTGAGCAGCCTAAATCTAGACTCTAAGTTTCGATCATAGTTTGCCAACACATTTCAGATTGAAGTTCTAATACATTTAGTTCTTAAAGTCTTAGAACCTAACAAAAATGAAAACAACCCAAATATAAATGGGCAAAAGTATAATTTAGTCTAATTTACATATATAAGAATGATGACGTGGAAAGATATGTACTTTAATTTTAAAAAAACTTATGTGACAATGTTAAAAAAATTCACAAAAAGTTTAAAAGTTTTCATTTTTCATTGTTATATAGATAAGATGATATCCATTACATTCTCATCACATATAAAAACAAAATATTATTTTTTACATTGGTAATGGAAATTACCAATGTGAAATTATCTTTGTAACCTCCTCTATAACTGTTTTTTTTTTTTGCTAAATATAAATGGGGTCTTTGGTGTGGACTCATTGACCCCATTCCATGTGACAACAATTTATAATACCACGTATACCACTTAGGGCCTTAATGGGACTATCATTGTGGGCATAACACATTTCTTGAAGCGTCACTACTCAAATAGCTTAACTCATGTCAAGCATCATGTGAAGCAATACAAAGACTCCTATAACCAAGTCACACCCTTGCAATGGTAACCTCCTCTATAACTTTCACACATGTAATCTATAATATGACATAAAATAAATTAACACTATCTACTTAATATATTAAAGTGGACACTCAATAAAGGGTCCAAACTATATTTAGATTGCACTCTAATTTTATGACAAGTATCATTCTGATTAAATTTCACATGTTGTGGTTTTGTGCAACGTTGTCCTTTCAATTTAGTACTACTTCTAACCCATTTAAAACGGTAATATCTATATCCATGGAAAATAAATAAAAAATAAAAAAAGAGAAAAGAAAATAGGCATAAAAAAGGGCGGATTTGTAATCTTACATGGGGTTACTAATAGGCCAAAATGAGGATATACCTCTTTCGCTGAAACTTTCTAGCAAAATGCATTCTGTTTGTAACTATTTAGGGATATGGGGTTTTAAACTCGATTTTCTAAAAATTGAGTTTCAATGAAAAACTCTATTTGGCAAAAATTGAGTTATAGGCAATCAAACTTATAAATAAAATAAAATAAAAAAAGCATGGAACTTGAGTTCCATGCTGGTTTTTTCAAGAAACTCGATTTTCACCAAATCAAGTTTTTCATTGAAACTCGATTTTCTAAAAATCAAGTTTCAAAATGGAGGCATATCCCTAAATAGTTTCAGACAGGAGGCATTTTGCTGGAAAGTTTCGGCGAAAGAGGTATTTTGCTATTTTGGCCATTACTAATATATATATGCTCTAGGTTAGAACTTAGAACCCTAGCCACCCTTAGATTTATAAGTTGTTTTTTACTCAAATAACCTTAAACAAATGACTATGAAAGGATTCAAGGATTCAAGTGAGAGGAAGCTAGAGATTTTTTGAGATTTTTTAGGTAAGCACCCTAGAAATTCCTTTTTATTCTAATTATTTAAAATAGTTAGTCCCTAGGATAACTTATTTTAATAATTTTTTTTGGACACCTTAGTAATTGTATCAATTATGATGGATTTAGGTTATGATGAAGTGTTCTTGAGGATTTGCAAGAGTTTTTGAGTAGACATTGATTAATTTAAGTATCTTTTATCGTAGAGATGATTAATAAGTATCTTTTACCGTAGAGATGATGCATGTGAGAAAGCTACTTTAGGATTTGACACTAGTGTTTAGTAACTATTGGGATATTTGAAATTTATAAACTTTTATGTGAGTTGTATTTTTCTACAGTTGACAAAAATTCCAAGGTACATTGCATCAACCTCCATTAAGATTTAAAGAAAAAAGAATATTTCATTTCAAAAAATTCCTACTCAAACTATTGACAATTAATACTCCCCTTCAGGTTTGTAAACAAACAACACTTTTCTTTAAAGTTAGTATCAATGAGTAAAAATATTTTTTTAAAATAAAATATTCCATTAGGCAAGTCACATTGTAAGAGAGTATGGCCTATTTGTTGCATTTATATAAATCTCAAAGCAGCATTATTTTTGTCCATGTTTAAAAAGTTACGAGTACGACAGGACAAAACTTGAGATGATTCATTATTATGGGCAAGTCATTGATTTATTTAATGATTAAAAAGTTTAAAAAAAAAAGAAAAAGAAAAAGAAAAATAATGGTGTGGGGTTGGTGAGCGTGCATCGGTGCATGTAAGCACTCGAATTTCCGGCTGGTTCAACGGACTCGGAATTCCCAACGCACGGAAAACGCGACGGTCACAGCCCATAGAGATATTGCCATGTGGAAATAATAGCCTATAGGATTACAGCGTGTGGGATTGGTTACCATAAACTTAGAAAGAAAAAAAACAGAGAGAAAGAAGATGTGGCGTGTCCACACAGCGCTTTTTAGTCTTTTAAGATGTGTTTGGATACTGTTTATTTTATTAAAATTGAAAAATTATTGTTAAAAATACTGTAAATAAAAGTAAAAGTTAATTGAAATAGTATAATAGAGCCCATAAATAATACCAAAATGTAAAATAGAACTCATAAATAGTAATAAAAATAAATTAAATAATAAAATAATTTTAATTTTTAACCTAACCCAAACTTATACTTAGAATAAGAAATGTGGTAAGAAACAGAAACAATGAAAGAATTGATTTAGCAACAGTGTGTTTTTCGTTGGGGCTCACTTTTTGAAAGCACGCCTTTGCTTTCCGATTTGTGCACCTACCTCGGGATTAGCATCCCTAAAAATTTAATCTTCTTTTAATTTATTTTTTTCCTTTTGTTTTCTTTTTTAATTTTTTTTGAAAATTTGTTGTTGCACACTGTAAAGTGTATATGCCTTACGCACGAGAGGAGAGGAGAGGAGAAACATACACCCAAAACAGGGTGTAGTTTCTCCTTACGCACAACATTTGAAAGTCGTGTGTTCAACAAGAACACAAATTTGAAATTATGAAATTGTGTCTTAAAAATAGGTTTTCAAAAATTTAACTGAAATTTTATTTAGAACCTACAATTTCATCTACTATGGAGTGTGTAATTAGTAATGTTTTTTTTAAATATTTTTTTAAGAGTATCTATAGAGTTCTGAGTAAACCATAAGTTTAGGGACATAACCTTGGCAGAAATTATGTGCATAAATTGTTAAAGCGGTTGACTTTGAATGGTGGAAAATCAATTTTACATAAGTCCATAATTTTTTTCCAAACAGTCACATATTATTTCAACAAGTTGTGAAAAATAATTAAAAAGTTATAGCAAAATTGTGTCCCTAGATTTATTAATAGCTAAATTGACTCAAAATTATTTTTCCTATTTTTGAATAAGAATTTACTTTTTATTTTATTTTAAGTAACCGTTCTTCAAAACACCAAAATCTGATTTTTTTTTTTATCATATATTTCATTAGAATAACATTATATATTTATTTTTATTACTATTTTTCTCACTTTTAAAACTTGAACTTTTCTATATTTTGGTCATTGAGACTAGGGCTGTCCACGGGTCGGTTTTGGACCCAACCCGAACTTGACCCGTCGGTGTCGGGTGGAGGGGCGGAGGAACCTGAAACCGATCGCCGAAAAAATCGGTCTAGTCGGTTTCGGGTGAGAGTGAGCGTCGATCGGGCAGGAATAAAAAAAAGCATCGAAATCTAAAAAAAAGCGTCGCCGGAATCTGGAAAATATCGCCGAAAACTAGAAAAACCAACCGGAATTTCTCTGGAATCTGCATTTTTCGCTAAAAATTGCTTGGATTTTTCCGGATCTGGCTAAATCCTACCAGATCTAGCTGGATCTAGTCGAGATCTCGCCAGATTTGATTGAGATCTCGCCGGATCTAGCTTGTTTTTGAAGGATTTGGCCGGATTTTTTTACAACTCCGGTCGGGTTCAGGTTGCTCGGGTTTTGGAGATGCAAACCTGCCACTCGACTCGCTGGCGTCGGTTTTTGAGAACGGAAACCCGCTGCCAACCGACTGGACCTTCGGTTCGGGCCAAAATCGGGTTGGCGTCAGGCGATTTGGCCAAGTTGACGGGCTCTGGTCGGGTCTGGACAGCCCTAATTGAGACAAAAAATAAAATAAAATAATTGTTTAGAGAATGAATAGTAGTATAGTACTTCCCTAGATTTTTTTTTTTTTTGAGGAACCGGTAAGAAAGTACTTCCCTACATTTAAGGAAGCATTGTAGTAAGAATGTAAGATGTTATTTTAGGGAATGTGTAGCCGTGTAGGGAACCAACCTGGTTTTTTTTTTTTTTTTTTGGTTTCATTTTATAAATTAGTCTCTTGTTATGTGAATGTTTTTATTATTCACATACACTGCATCAATGATCATGTGGGATCTTCATAACAGAGACTTGTATAACATGTTGTCTGCAACAAATAGTGAAAAAGAGAAATAGTTATCTCTGTTGTCTTGGCGACTTGACAATCTCGTCTATCAAGAGAGAGAGAGAAATAATAATTTGGTTTGAGGTATTGATGAATAGTATCTCACCAAGTATATCGAGGTACTATTCACAAATTAATTTAGTTAACAAGGGTTGGTTGATATGTGATTTCAAACAACAGTTTTTAGTGTTTAAACACTGAAAACTGTAGTTTAAAAAAAAAAAAACGTGTTTAGTATTGGTGTTTTTTTAGAAGTGTTTGAGTTATGTTGCTCGTTTTAGGGTGTTTAAACACTAAATTTAGAAAACTCTTCTTATCAATTTTCAGATTTCAAATAATGTTGCTCAATGACACTTTTGTAAATATTTTGAAAAACATGTGGCCTACTTGATTAGACAACACATAAAACTTCCTTCTTCAATTCCAACCATGGGGCCCACTTGTCAACTTTAAGAAAAAAAAAAAAAAACACACACACACACATACCAAATATACAATTATATTTTTTCACATACTGAAATATGTTATTTGAAACATGATACCAAACACATTTTTTTGCTTTATGAATACCGTAAACACGTGTTTTCATAACATTTTTTAAACTACAGTTTTTTGCATCATTTTAAATAACGATACTAGAAATCTTTAACCAAACCAGCCCCAAATTGTTGAACCAGTTGCAAATCGATTTTAGGTGAGTTTAGCTATAGTTGTTGTAAAATTTTGGTTTGTTGAGCTAATGGGAATGCTCCTAGCCTGTTAGACGTATCCAACGGGTTGGGTTGAAAGTGTTTGGGTTCAACATGATTAGGTATGGGTTAAATAAAGTAAATGTGAGAATTTTATTTGACTAAAATAAGTTCTTATTTCTCTCACTCTAACTTGATTTTTGAACGTTTGGATCAATCTTATATGACCTTTTTTTTTTCAAGAATTTTATTAAAAAAATAGTTTTTAACATTTTTTTCCCATATTTCTTCCGGAGCAAATAAAGGAAAATAAAACATTCAAAGATAAAATTAAATTAAATCACTAATAAAATCACTAAGTGTATATATTGAATTATCTTTTTGTTGAAATTTGTCAAAACTACAATTGCACATAAAAAAAAATTTAATTTAAAAAGTTGAACATAATGTGAATTTTTTTTTTTCTTTAAAAAACAGAGAACTAGCATCTTTATTTTTTTAATAAAACAGTAAAGCTCGTATAATCCAAAGTATTTTGACCACTGTAGCACATTTTCTTACCTATAGTACTGTGCAGATAATGAAAATGAAGAAACAACAAGAATTATTTATGATGAAGCCCTTATAGTCAATGAACCTCATTTTCATATCCCTCTTTTGCAGGGATATAGATGGCCCACACTGGCCGTACCTAAGCCGCGAAGCACATGCAAATGTGTAGAGTGGTCTTCAATCTGTACAATATTTTAAAAGGATGTTTATACCGATTGAAAATATTGGACACTTTCTGTCCAAGAACATGGTTTAGGTAGGAGCTAATAAATGATAACATTCTTGCATTCAATTAAAATATATCAAATGTTTATTGGATCACCTTTCAATGTCAATCTCATCACAACGCAATTTTATGGTGATTGCCCATATTCAAAAGATACTATTATTTTATCCTCTTTTTTTTAAAAATTTTTTTTTAAAAAGATTTTTATTAATTTTCTTAGAGCATGGGAGATGTAAAAAAACACATGTTTTACCTTCTTAAACACTACTTTATCGATTTTACCAATCCATTCAATAATATACTCAACATCCCAGTTTTTATTTTTACATATAACCTAATAAAATAATATAAATTATCTAATAAAAAAATAAAAAATAAGAAGAGAGAGAGCGTGTGAGAGGAAGAAAGAGTGTGTGAGAGATTAAAATAGCAACGGGGGGTTTACACCCCATGCTAGTGCTCTTATGCTTGTTTCCGCGTGTATTTAGCCAAAACTATTAATAATAGTATTCCAGTGTTTCAATTAGTTTAATTTGTACAAAAAAAAATTGAATAATATCTTGGTCTAATGATAAAAGGCAATCATTAGGAATTAGAGATATGAGATCTGAGATTCGATTCTCACCTATGCCAAAAAAACAAATTAATATCTTGGTCTGATGATAAAAAAAATGATTATGAGAGGATACCATAGATTAAAACTATCTCTTAACAAAAAGAAAATACTAATATTCTAGCAATTGTATAAAGTATCGTGATTAAATGACAGTATTCGGTGCTCTCATTTTCTCCGAAGAGAGAACCTTCATTCAAATCCTCTTATCCCTACTTATGGACATATTGTAAAAAAAAAAAAAAAAAAAAAAAAAAAATTCCCATCAATTCAACATAATAATGTATCTACTCGGTTTCGGATAGTCTCATCTATGGCATTAATTTGGAGATAGTTGCACACATAATCACATAGAACTCAATTATTCATAGTTATTAGAATCTGAGACACTTTCTTCCTCTATGGAGAGCCCAATAGAGTTGAAGTGTTTCCATTATAAATTCATACAATAAATCTTGAGTTGGAACCTGGGTTGGGATGGATGGAGCTTTTTGAGATTTGCTTTTGTTTCTTGGAGTTGGTGAAAGTGAAACTGCCAAATTTTCACAAGGTTACATCAATTTCACTACGTATTTTGACAAATTAAAGTGGGCTACCGGTTCAGCCCAACTCAATAGCCATTGTAAAAAATTACAAGAAATGTCGATGTCGACAAGAGAATCAGCCGATTGAGTATTGATGGAGTACAACAGTAGTCACACAATCTATTTGGGTACGGACAGTCCAAAGAAATGCCTGCACAGAAGAGAATCAGATTACTCAGGTGGTATATGCCAGGCCTAAACTTCTGCCATACGTAAGTCAATGCTCATATTGACCTTCTTGTTGGTAAGAGTATTTTTGTGGTGAATTTCTCACACCTTTTCTAGGTGAATATAGTTGGGTTATTTTTATTTTATTTTATTATTACTATTGTTTTTTAATCACAACCAAAAGTACCAAATCTGTAACTATTTCACATTTGGCGATGAAGTGAAAAACCATCGGAGAAAAACTCCAAATGAAAAAACATTCCAAGGGCGACACACCCCAAATAAAGTAATTTTCTATATGAAATTAAGTTACAATCTAAAACAAAGACATTTGTTACCTAAACCAATAGACGAACTCACTGTTGCAACCCACAGTTGCTTCAGAACATCTGAATTTCTTATTCATGGATCCCTTCATGAACAACTTGTCCATATTTATTGTTTGTTCGTTTAGACCCTTGAACACTCAAATTGTTTAATCTGATTAATTAATTAAGTTGATACTTAGATTTATTATTTATAGATCTAGGTTAAACACAAACAATCAAATCATTAAGTGCGAAAAAGTAAAGAAGACAAACGATATGATGACCTAGGAAAAACAATTAAATAGTCCATTTTCAAGGTAAAAAACCTGGGAAGGATTTAACCTAAACTATCCTCAAGGCAACAAATTCACTATGATAGAATAGAAATTTTACAATAGATTTTTCCCTAAATCTAAAACTAACTCTTATAATACTTACTCACATGACCATACGCAGCTCCGTATCTACGAACTTTTCTATCTGAATTTGTTGAATACAAACACCCACGTTTGTGACTCTGAGATCTCACTCAAAGCTTTAGATTATCAGCAGTAGTTGATCTTGTATGTAGCAACTTCTACAACACCAGATCTTGAGTTTCTTCAAAGAATATTGCCGGTAGAAGATTTGAGAGAGCTTTGGGTACAAATACCCTAGATCTACAATTGGAGGCACATGATGCACTTCTCTCTCTTTTTAAAACATCCTTAAAATGTGCCTTAGAGTTTCTTTTAAATACTAGGAGAATTAGATCTGAAACCCTAATAACTTAATGGGCTTAATGAGCTGTTGAGCTTTAATTAAATTCTGCAGATCTGTGTCTTGATCGGTCAAACTTGTTCTCTTATCGAGCAAGGGGCAATTTCTGAATTCCTAAATCTATAGCTTCATTTTTCTTGTATTCTGACTTACAGCACCTTGAGCATTGTCTACTCATACCTATAGACTTAGGAATCTATATTTAGACAAGTTTATGCTCACGGTTTGCCAATTGTTCTAAACTTTTAGAACCTAACATTTATAACAAGAACCACTAACCAACTCCAAAGCACCTTCTTGAAGGTTTGATATCACAGTGAATGTCACTCGGATGATGGCTCTGTGGTTTCAACTTGATTGATCACAAGATGACTCCAAACCAATAAGAATTTCAACTTTGTACTCGCAGGTTCACCATTTAAAGGCTTAGAATTTTTATCTATTTAGTACAAGTATTCCGCCTCTAGAAGCCTTATAAAGTTGAGTTTATAAGTTCTTGTTATGTGATAAAAGTATGGTTTAGAATCAAAGGCACCAACTTCAAAATTTAAAAACATGTTCGATGGCAGGCTTCTTTTTTAAAGTCACAACCACTATAATATACAAAAGAATTAGTCAAGCCTATTTTAAGATGTACATCATCTAATATCTCCATTACAAAAGTTCAGCCTCCATCAGTAGTTAGTCTAACTACTGTTAGCCACCAAAAAGCTGTCTCAAAAGATTGTTGCCTACTCTGAAAAGTTTATAAAATAATAGAATGAAACAGAGCCCAATAAGTAGCATAATTAATGGGGGTGAGGGAAATGCAAGTTCCATTTTCAATAATAGTAATATGATATGACAAGAATGATTGAATAATGAGACACAAAATTTATCAAAGTAAATACCTTGAAACTATATACTAGAATCTGTGAGCACCAACAATATAATTTCCAAAGCCATAATATCTAACGTAAGGTAAATTATCACAAATATACCACACTACCACATAAACTGGTCAGGGGATCTACCCATTCATAACTGGCATGATATTGTCCTCTCTGGTATGCAAATTCTTGGCCCCATGGACAGCAACCTCACCCATACCCTCAAGGTTTTTCTCTCCCCTCATGGGCAGCAGAGAGAGCACGTCAAATAGGACCTTTCTTACATGTGGTCTATAGGCCCCATGGGCAGCAGCCTCACCCACACACAATCAATGAACCTCTTCCCCCCATGGGCAGCAGGGAAGAACGCGTCATCCAAAGTGAAAGAGCACTGACCTAAATTTGATTCCATTGTCACAAAGACTATGGAGACCAAATCGGGTGATCACCGGGAAATCACACATGGCATGCTGTCAAACCCACATAAAGCTCACAGGTTACATTACTTTGAAACACATAGTTTATATCCAGGTAGTTTCAGAAAAACCTTAAATAATTTAACTTCCACAAAGTTTGTAAGGTTTTCAACTTCATTCTTGTCAAAAGATTTTCTATCAATTTCCCACATAACAAGACAAGATAAGCATCTTTAAATTTTCTAATTGTTAGGACATATGTGTTTCACATGTTAAGAACATATGCCATGATTTTATGTAATTGGCTAATCTTTTGATAAAACGCACTTTACTTGTGTTTGGGTAGATCTAGGATGTGTTTGGGTAGATCTAGGATGTGTTTAAATACTTCTAGAAACTGTGTTTTAAGATCAAGTGTTGAAACCTTCAAGTCTATCCAAGAAAACAAGCTAAAAGTGCAAAATCATTAAAGCTCGACAGCTGTCTCGACAGCTGCATCTATCGAGTTTAAGAAAGCTGTTTTAGCCCCGTGTGCTCGACACCTGCTCGACAGCTACTCGACACCTCCTATCTGTCGAGGTTTATGAATTTCAGAATTTTGATCTGATTTTCTTGGGATCTGTGATTATGTGTTTGGACTTTCTTTTCTCCTAACCCTAAACATATAAAAGGATTGTTTTAAGGGCTGTCAATGTGTACACAAGTTGTACAAGTATTGAGCAAACTCTGTTCAAGCAAATTGTGACCGGAGACAAAGTTCTTGCCCTTGTTCATCTCTTTCTCTTGAAGAAGTTATTGTGTATTTGCACCGTAGGGTTTTATGACCAAGCATCTTCTTGATCTTCATCGTGTGGATGAACTGAAGAACTTTGCAGCCAACAATCTTCTTAGTTGGTGATTGAAGTCGCGTATTGGGATTCGTACAATTGGTTAGTCACATACTTGGGAGCCGTGCATCAAAAGGGAAAATTGTCACTACAAAATAAGTCCAATTGGGTATTGGGGTAAGGGTTCAACTGTAGATTGGTAAGGTACTTGGGATTCTTTTACTTGTAACCGTTTGTTATGATAATAGTGGAGTTTAGGGAGTGGTGACCTGAAAATCACCCGGTGGGGTTTTTGCCGTTAGGTTTTCCCAATTCGTAAAAAAATCACCGTGTTATTTATTTTCCGCTGCATAATTAGTTTATTGGTGATTTGTTTGTGCTACCACGCGTTTGCATAATAAATTGATTAATTAATAACTTGGCTAATTAATTAATTAATTTCTATCACAAGGGATCAATTCAGTTTGTGGCCTATCAAGTAGTATCAGAGCAGGCACACTCT
The DNA here is from genome assembly GCA_030021035.2 of Notholithocarpus densiflorus. Classification (NCBI taxonomy): domain Eukaryota; kingdom Viridiplantae; phylum Streptophyta; class Magnoliopsida; order Fagales; family Fagaceae; genus Notholithocarpus; species Notholithocarpus densiflorus. The sequence continues at coordinate 1,269,077 of JARYZH020000089.1, read as the reverse complement.
GATTAGGTTTTAATCTTTGTTGTGTTTGATCCATTGACCCCTGTTTGTCATGGATAGAGGACAGTCATTAATTATACCTCCTTTATTTGATGGCACTAACTATGCATACTAGAAAGTACGCATGAGAGCTTTCTTGCAGTCTCTAGATGAGAAGGTGTGGCAAGCTGTGGAGATAGGCTGGACTAAGCCAACAGAAGTGCCGACCGATTGGGATGATGCGAAGATCAAGGCGGCAAATTTCAACAGCAGGGCATTGAATGCTCTATTCAGTGCAGTCACCAATGAGGAGTTTAAGAAGATATCCTCTACTGAAACTGCCAAGGAGGCTTGGACCATCCTTCAGACAACTTATGAGGGAACTAAGGCTGTCAAAGACTCAAAGCTTCAGAAGCTCATTACAAGCTTTGAAAAGATTAAGATGGAGGAGGATGAGTCGTTTGACGAGTTCTATGCTAAGCTTAAAGACATAGTGAACTCGGCGTTTAATCTTGGGGAGACCATTCCTGAACCCAAGATTGTGAGGAAAGTACTCAGATCTCTGCCTAAGAGATTCAATGCCAAGATTACGGCGATCGAGGAATCAAAGGACATTGACAAGATTCCTTTAACAAAGCTGGTTGGTAATCTACAGACTTACGAACTAGGGTTAACAAGGATTGGTAAGTCAGGCAAGAGCAAGAGCATGGCACTGAAGGCCAAGAATAGTGAGACAGATGAGTCTTCAGATGATGAAGATACCAAGATGAAGTCCTACATCACCAGGCAGTTCAAGAAGTTTATGAAGAACGCAAATGGAAAGGGCTTCGACAAGGACCGCAGGCAATCCAGTTCTTCTCAGTTTAAATGCCAAGACAAAGGGAAGAAGGATGCTAAGGAAGGTGGTCAGTACACTGTCCCTACAGGACCTAAGTGTTTTGGGTGTCAAGGTTTTGTTCATATGAAACATGAGTGTCCTACATATCTCAAGAGCATTGGAAAGAGCAAGGCACTTGCTGCTACCTTGAGCAACACCGAGCCTGAGGATGATTTCAACAATGAGGATGACGGAATCTTGAATGCCTTCACTGCCTCTGTAGATCCTACTGAAGGGACTATAGAAGATGTGGATGAAGAAGAAGATTTTGTGGACTCAAAGTTTGAGAAGATGGATGATCAAGATGATATCCACACGGCCTATGAGAAACTGTACAAGTTTTGCGAGAAGCATGAGAAACTGTATAGGCTGGCAACCAAGAAGCTCAATGATGTGGAACTTGATTGTGAAGAACTTTCCATAAAGTTTGATGAAGCTAATCAGTCCGTTGGAGCACTGAGGTTCGAGAACAATTTCTCGGCAGAGAAGACCAAAAAGCTTGAAGCAGAACTGTTTCAAGTCAGAGCTCAACTAGAGAGGGCTTCAAGTGCTAAGCTTGATGAGATGCTAAGCATTCAAAAATCTGCTTCTAATCGTACGGGTTTAGGGTATGATCTTTCTTCCTCTAATATTGCTTCTACAAGTACTACTGTTTTTGTTCCTCCTGCTAATAATGTTGAAATTAAGAACAATGTTGTTGAAACTGTGTTAGCTAGTGAGAACTTAGACAAGAATAAATCTATCTTAGGAGCACCCCCTAAGCAAGATAAGAAAGAAGCCAAGAACCTTAGGGCTAAAAAGGCTAACTCTCATAAGCCTAAACAGAAGAAGCAGCATCTCTGCCATCACTGTGGAGCTGCCGGTCATACTCAACCAAATTGCTATAAGTGGCTTGCCACTCAACAGAGCAACGGCATGATAGCATCCGGAAGCCAAAATCAGCTTCAATCCTCTCTTGCTCCCCTTGGAGATCTTCTTAAAGCCCTCATGTTCCTTTCGAACTTGAACGGTTTCAATTCTTCCCCCTCACCGTCGGTTCAAGGGTTTAATCAAAGCAAAGGTTCTTCCAGAGTGTGGAAAGAAAAGGGCTCCAAGTGATTCTATCACTTTCTTCTCTCATTTGTTTGTTTGCATTTCTTTGTGTGTTTTTATATAGTTTCTTGGAGGGGGCATCCATGAAGTTAATTCCTCACTTCTATCTTTGTCATGCTCATGGTCCAAAGCCATAAGATATTCCTTTACTCTATTTTCTGCATTGCATATGGTAGAAATAATGTTCACCTCACTACCATTATGCCGAACCTGATTCCTGAGGTGCCAGATAGCCTCCATGGTGACTGCCATTTGAAGTGTACTCAGCTCATCCAAATTCAAGACTACTTTGAGGATGTCCTCGTTTGATGCAATATTCATTTTGTCAGTTCTTATGCCCCAACTACATCCAAACCAGATGGCCCTTACTACTTGGCAATGAAAGAATAAATGAGTTGCTGTTTCAGGTTCATTGCCACAAAGCACACAGTTTGGATCAGATGTCCCTATTCTTAATGCCAGGGATGTTTCTGATTCTATTGCTGTGGGTGACTCTCTCCATCATGACATCAAGGGTGCAAATGCTGCTGGAATCCAGTCAGCTTTTATCACTGGTGGGATCCATGCAAACGAACTTGGACTTGTTGGTTTTGGAGAAGCTGCAGACTTATCTTCTGTGCAAGCTCTTGCATCCAAATATGATGCATATCCTTCATATGTGTTACCTGCATTTACATGGTAGAAGCTGATCTTGGTAAGCACTCTAAGTTCATATAGCATTATAGCTTACAGGCAAATTATTTTTTTTGTCAATAATCTCATAGCCTTTATTTGCTTAAACCCCTCAACTTGTTTGATGATATGGCTACATGTCTTTTTCTGATAAAATAGGGCTACATATGTCAGTTGTACTCATTAGTTCAAGAGTGGTTAACTTGAAATTATTTAATTGATAATTTTTGGGTAAATTACATATTTGGTCCTTATCCTTTACATTATATTTCAATTTAGTCCCTAACTTTTCAATTGTATCAATTTGGTCCCTAACTTTTCCCTGCTGTTATCTCTTGGATGGAAAAGTTTGATGTGTCAAACGGTCTAAATATAGAAAAAAAAAAAAAAAAAAAAAACTTGCCACATCAACTGCAACTTGGACTAACGTATCATTTTTTTTTTTTTTAGAGAACACGTAAGTTTTTTTTAGAAAACCCAAATCAAATCTTTTTAGTTTGATTCAGAATTTTGCTTATTTCATTAAACAGGGACAGTCACAAACCTATGTAAAACACACTCCCTAAAATCTAAAATTCCTTCTCCTTCCTTTCATTAAACAGGGACAGTCACACACCCATGGACATGGACACACTGGGCTTTTTCCCTTGTCTGTGATTTCTTCATATGCTGTGGTCAGACTAATGAATAAAGCAGTTGATCTGTTTTATTTATCATGGTTGTTTCCTTAAAATTTATTCCATGAATATCATTGGAGAAATTCTCCTTGATGATTTGACTACAGTTCATGTAATGTAATGAGCATTGATGCTACGGAAGAAATAGCTACAGCTTGGAGAAATGGTCTTTAATTCTCTAATCTTATAAATTTCTGTTTGATTTGATAAAGTTTATTTGATGGTAGCATTAATCTACAATTATCGAGAATCATTTTATTTAAAAGTAAAAGTTGCATCTTTACACTTGAAATTGGGCTTTCACTTATTTTGGGGGAACATTCTTTGCAATCTTCCTTAACAAAATATTAATCTAAGACATGAAAAATGATTTTCATAGGATGTGACCAAAAGTTTAACAATGCTTTTCATATGGCTCTAAAGGTTATGAACTAGACACACATTGATATATACACGCACTCAAACACCCAATATATATGTACGCGGGTGATTAAGATCCCAAGACTTTTATTTTCCCCTATCCTAGCTGATTGATTTGGTTTAGGTGGCCATCTTCAGGTTGTTGGCCTTTAGTTCTAGAACTCATGTATGCTAATCTCCAGATTTCTTTTTTCTATATGATTTATTGTTTAAGAAAGATAAGATAAAGAACTCGTCTTTAAATTGCAGGGCAGAGGGTTATTGGAGAACCAGTAGTTTCTAGGTTACCCCTTGATGAATCTGTGGTTTGGGATCCTCTCTTTGTCACTGTGGCAAAGTAATTTTGCAGGTTCCTACCTCATCATTAGAGAAGATAGTGCAATCATAAAAGCTGGGACGTTAAAGACACGTGAAAAAATTGTGACTGTGACTTGGGGATTTTTGTTATTTTTTGAGGAAAGGGATTTTTTTTGTTGTTGTTGATAGACCTGAGTTAGGATTCAATTATTTGTTGTTGTTGTTGTTGTTTTTTTTTTTTTTTTTTTTTTTCTCTAATTTAAAATTATGCTGACATTTTATAAAATAAAATAAAATTAAAATTGTTGACATGTTAGTCCAGGTGGCGGATGATGTGGCATTTTTTTTATTTTTTTTATACTGTTTGACACGTCAGACTTTTCCATCCAATATAGATATCAAGCATGAAATCCAAGTTAGTTAATTAAGCCATTGTTCAGGCAACAAAAATAAAAGGTAATTGCACCACATATCACCCTACTTAGCTGCCACTGTTCAACTATACAAAAATGGACATAAGTCAACCATAGTTCAACCATCATTACAAAAAGCATGCCAAAAGTTCAACTATATAAACTGACTACAAAAGCATTACAAAAGGCACCACATAGTTCAGCTATACAAACTGACTACAAAGCATTACAAAAAGCACCACATGGTTCAGCTATACAAATTGACTACAAAAAGACAAAAGTTAAAAAAAAAAAAATCCAAATAGTGAAAAGCTCAGATTCCATTATCTGATCCCCTTGGCCCATGCACAGATGCTTGGCTCTCATTAGCCCTCAATACTTCTCTGTACCTAGATGCATTTCTTGATATATTCAAAGTGTCACTTGTGATACTTCCCTTCCTCCTCTTGGATGTTAAAGTGTTGGGGGTGCACTACTCCTAGGTGGATAGGCGGTTGCTGCACTGTTGTTGGCTGGCCTGTTGGAGGGTGCACTGCTTGTAGTTGGATTGGTGGTTACTACACTACTTCTATGTGGATGAGTGCTTGCTGGCTGCTGGTAGGGTTCTCTATTGGTAGATGGTACCCTTGGTTGATTTGGCTCATTGATGGCCACTCCACTTGCTCTACCACCATGACCACTGATACTTGTCTACACATACATATACACTCAAGTTAACTTCAAGAGGTAGAGAACAAGTACAATAAAAGGTGATTCATGAATAAACTGGTATTATAAAGAAACATCCAATAGATGTCCTATAAATAAAGAGGAAAAAGTACAGATTAACTCTTATAAGAAAGACATAAAAGTATAAATACATGTTTAGTGACAGATTATTGTAGACAGAGAAGCGGTATCCAGCAAAGAAAATATGATTGGCAACATTGGCCACGCTTTGAATTCTTTCGTCCCCTCACTATGCAGATTGTAAACTTAGTTACAGAACAGGCCCAAAACCAATTCAATTCCTAATATCCAAAACAAAAACAAATACTTACTAAACAAATTCTAATTTTCTAACCCAAATACCTGAATCAAAACCAAATCTAACCCAAATGCCTAAATCCAACCAAATACCCAAACATAAATCATACTATCTCTGAGAAAATTATCTTTTTTTGATAAGTAAATCTCTGAGAAAATTATTCTCTACCATAGCGTACAAAGTAATCAATTTTGTACAAAGAACATCATTCTTTCAGATTTAACAATTTAAAACATGCAAACCCCAGAAAAATCCAACATCAAAAATAACAAAATCATGACTTAAAAGTATCTTTTAAAAAAATTTCATCTAAAATCTACAATGTATAAACAAAATAACAAAATATTTTCAAATTTCAAAATCCCACAATTTCAATCCCCCTTACAAATAACAGAACATGTAAGAGAGGTAAAGTTAGGAGAATATTAGGAAAAAAATTGGTACCTTTGCTTTGATGAAATTAGAGACTCCAGATTGAAGAAAGATTCCACTTCATCTCTATAGAGAAAGAAATTGAATGTTTTACATCCAAAAGAGACGAATTTAAACAAACCCATTACTGAAAATATCTAATAAAATAGTCACATATCAGAATTTCGAATTCCTTAACCCTAATTTCTGGAACCAAACCTAATTGTAATTGTAAAAGTTTGAAACTGTAAAGTTGTAATTTACAACTATGTTTTTGTTGGCTTTAATTCCGTGCCAAATTTGATTGTAATTATATTCAATTTTTTGTATCCTGTATTTCATGTGGGATTTTATTTATAAGCGTTGTGTGTGTGTGAGAGAGTGTGTGAAGACTCCAGGCAAATTGAAGATTGAAGTGTTTTCGCAGGTAGCTCGCGAATAAGCATTCCGCGAAATGATACATGTGCCCTGCACATGACTAGAATGCTAAGAGTCAGGACAGGATGGAGACAGCTGTGTTTCGCGAGTGTCTCGCGGGTAAGGCCTTTTTGCGAGATACCTGTGAAACATTATGTTTTGCCAGATTGTCATTTCTGATACACACTATCTGTACTCACACTATATATACCCCCATTACCCACATATGTTGAGGAGTGCTTCTGAGAGAAAACCCTAGGCACAAACCTTGAGAGTTAGAGATTGTTATACCCACAATTCTCTACACAATTACTTGTGGATTTTCCTCAACTCCTACCTCTCCATTTCCATACCATTGAGAGGTTGATAGCCCAAACACTTACCACACCCTTTCAGAGTGTTCAGTGAGGTTTTGGTGCTGCTGGAAAGCATTGGAAGAAGCCAGGCTTTGGCGGATGCAATCGGGCGTATTGTGGGATCCGGAGAGCTAGACAAGACACGGTTCTGAGAAGCCTTGTTGGAGTAGGAGCTTGGAGGGCTTAGGTGCATCGGGTAGATTAGGCTTGGAGGGTCTCTTGCTAACCCATGTATCCCAACTGATTGTCTAGTGGATCGATTACCGCTTGGAGGGCGGTGGAGAGGTTTTATGCCGAGTACTTCGGTTTCCTCTTTGATAACACATCGGCGTGTTATCTTGTGTTTGCATTCTTCTTCCTTACTCTTTTACCTTCATTTTACTGCTGTGTTATAATGATTATGGGTTAGAGTAGCTTATTTGTTTGTACACTCGCATTTACTCTTTTCCGCACTTTGTATAAGTTAGAGTAAAATTAATTGAGCCGTAATCTTTAATTTGGGGGTCTAAACAGCTCCTGTGTTTAACACATTTTCAAGCTTTCAATTGGTATCAGAGCGGGTACACTCGCCGTGATTTTATTACCTGAGTGTGATCCTTGACCCTTTGTGATGGACCGATCACAATCGCTCAATGCTCCACCATTTTTTGATGGGAGCAACTATGTGTTTTGGAATGTCCGTATGAGGGCTTTCTTGTGTGCTATAGATGAGTCCGTATGGGATTCCGTTGAAAATGGGTATGTTAAACCCACGACAGCCAAGTCCGAGTGGGACAAGGCAGCTCTTGCTTTGGCTAGTGCAAACAATAAAGCTATTAACTCTATATTCTGTGGTGTGTCTACTGATGAATTTCACAGGATATCGCATGTGGAGACAGCCAAGGAAGCTTGGAAGATTCTTGAGACTACCTATGAGGGTACTAAGAAAGTCAAGGACACGAAGCTCCAAATGCTTACCACCAGATTTGAAGAGCTCAAGATGGGAGACGATGAGTCTTTTGATTCATTCTATGGGAAGCTCAATGAAATCGTAATTGCTAAACTCAATCTCGGAGAGAAGATTGAGGATGCTAAGGTGGTGAGAAAGATTTTGAGGTCCTTACCGGAGAGTTTCTGTGCGAAGGTCACAGCTATAGAGGAAAGTAAGGATTTGGATAAGATCAAAATCCAAGAACTCATTGGATCTCTCCAAACATATGAGCTGGGATTGCCTTCTCACAAGACGAGCAAATCTCTTGCTCTTAAAACCATCACCGAGAGAATGGATGACTCCTCCGAAGAAGATGATGTGGAGAAGAAGGTAGCATTCCTTGCAAAGAACTTCCGAAAATTTCTGAAGATGAAAAATAGTGGGAAACCATTCAGCAAAGGAAAGTTTTCATCCTCCAAGGGTGATAGGAAGGAGTTTAAGAAGAAAGATGGGAGGGAGTTTCAATCCCCTTAAGGAATTGTGTGTTACGAATGCAATGGTCATGGGCATCTCAAGAAGGAGTGTCCTAACTACTTGAGAGGGAAAGGCAAAGTGTTTGCCACTACTCTTAGTGATTCTGACAGTTTAAATTCAGACATTGTAGGAGAATGTGACAGTGACGGGAATTACCGAGTCTTCATGACTATTGCCTCCGTTGATTCAAAGGATGATTTCAGCAATTTGGTTGATGAACTTGGTAATATTTCTGAGGATGAGGAAATTGAAGAATCGGAAGATGAAGACATGTGCCAAAATGAAGGCAAGAACAACCTTCAAGAAGCATATGATTCTTTGCTAGAAGATTGTGGCAAATATGCCAAAGTTGCGAACCTTGCTGTGAAAAAGATGAAAAAGGTTGATGAAGAGCATAGGTGTATACTTGTGCAACACAAGGAAGCTAAGTGTGAAGTGGAATGACTCAAGGGAGAGTTGGTTGAAAAGTACTCTAAGATTAAGTTTCTTGAACTTGAAATTATTCAAGCTAATGTCAAGGTTGAGCGCATCTCCACTAAGAAACTTGACAATGTGCTGTCCTCTCAAAAATCTTCACGTGATAAGACCGGCTAAGGCTATACGGGAGAAGGAAGCTCTAGTAGTGAACCCAAGAAGGAAGTAAGGTTCGTATCAGCCAAGAATGATGAGAAACTCAAGGAAGTGAAGCTTAAGATTGAGAGCCCTGCTGTTGTAAAAAGAACCCTTGGTGCAAAGCCAAAGGAAAAAAGGAAGTCATTACCCAAAAATCAAAGGGGGCCTCACGTGAAGCATGTGTGTCATCATTATGGCGTACAAGGGCACATAAGGTCGAATTGTTTCAAGCTTCATGCACTCAAGAGGGCTGACTATATGCGTGGCCAAGAAAGTTCAAAGAGAAGACCAAGGGAAGCACAAGCTAAGGGAGATAGTGAGGGACATCTCATTGGAGACGTTATGGAAATGTTGAAGAACATATCACTATGCCTTGCTAGCTTCACTCCGAGGTTTGAAAGTTATGTTGGTCGTATCCCGTGATCTAGGGCTCTCACCCAAAACACTCATAAAGAGTGGGTGAAGAAGGGTACTTATGCATGATCACTCTCTATGCCCGTGGATTAATACTTCCGATGTTTAGGGTCATAGGTTCATGCATCATGACATACATAATTCTCTTATGTCATTGCTTCCAGTTTATAGCATGTTTCTTTTACAAGTTTTGTTTTGTACTTGTTGTTTGTTGATCTTACTTTACTTGTTCTGTTTTTTAGTGTGTTCAAAAAATTCAAAAACCCATAAAAATTGAAAAATCTCCAAAAAGTTTGATCGCTTGTGTTGTGTATATCTCATATGAGTTTGGCCTAGTACCTTCGTACTAATGGCATAGTGCATTTACGAGCTTAGCTTTTTTTGTATGCACATATATCTTTGTGGAAGAAATCTTGAAAACTATGTGTGATTGTTGTAAATAGATCTTCGAGCTTGTCATGAATGATTGGTCAATAGTCTTGATGGTCTTGATACTTGCATAGACTTGGGCCTATATCTCTTCCCACTTTATTTTTATGTTTTTGTTTAAAGAGCTCAACAAATGTAAATCTCAAAATGAAAAGAGATAATGAGCTGCAAAAGTCATCGTGCATACTAGTATTTGACTAGGAAAAAGGGAAAACGACATTTTAAATTGAAATGTATGGTGCTCAAAAAGCCAAAAGCTCACTCTCAATATTGAAATATCAAAAATTTAAAGCATCGATCTCAAAATGAGATGTTTTGTTCAAAAAGGATCAAATGTTATGATTTGTATAGAAGCCAAATGAAAAGCTTCTAAGTTGTGTAATTATTTTCTTGTGGGAGGTCATATATGTTCATTTCTATAATTGAGATAGACCACTTGACTTAGTATCAGTTGTGTATGACTTGATTGAATTGATCATTGAAGCTTCACTCTAGTCTAAGGACTATTCCACATTTGATACTCACCACAACACACAAGATTTAGCTCAATTAATGCTTATCTCATTTGTATGATTGTACATGTTCAAATGTGATGTGTATGCTCAATAGTTTGCCGATCAAACCCAAAAATATTTTTGAGTATTTTATATGTTTTTGAAAGTGATTTTATACTTTCATGCTTTTAGTTTTTGTTCAAAATGCATTTTTGTGTTTTTCTTCAAAAACTTGTTTAGAGGTATTTTCGCGAGAAGCTCATGACTAAGAGCTTCTCGCGAAATTAGTTTAAGGGAAATCTAAAAATCTCATTTTCCTACAAAGAGTATCGTGACTGTCTCGCGACTATTTCGCGACCAAGCACTTCTCGCGAAATGATTTTTAGGCAAAAATTGGAAAAACACAAGTTTCATACAGAGGCTATCGTGACTATTTCGCGACTAAAAGCTTCTCGCGAAAGCTTCTGTGCTTCAATGGTGTTTTTCGAGACTAATATCGCGACTGCCTAACCCGCGAAAAATGCATGTTTTCAGTTTTATAAGGCTGATGTGACATTTTTTTAAACATTCTCTATTTCCCTCGCACTGCCTCTCTCGAACCTCTCTCACCCCAAATCTATTTTTCTCTTAAAACCCCATCATTTTCAAGCTTATTTTCTGCAAAATCAACTTCAAGGTATGTTTTCTTAAACATTCGTTTCATTTTTGTCTTAGATTATGCAGAAATTATCTTAGGGTTTTAAATTTGGGGATTTTTGAAAAAGGGGTTGGGTTCATGATTTTTAAGTAAAATTATTTCAAAATTTTGATTAGGTTGTGTCCCATTTGATCTGTGTGCATCTGTGTTAGCTCCTTGTGGCATTTTAAACATGTATTGAGGCATTTTTCTATGTGTTCATGCATTGCCCATTCATGTAGTGCAGTGTTGCATGCCAAGTGTTCGTCAAAATGTTTAAGTGACATTTTTGTATTGATTTGGACTCAAATGAGTTCCAATTTTTGGGATTACCCTTGATTGAACTTGGTTACCATGTTTTGATCATTGGGTGTGTGTTTTACACACTTTGCCCAATTTGTGCCTCACCATGCCTTGCCATGCATCACCTAGGCACACCTTATGCACTGAATTTGCACACACATGCACAGTTGCTTATTTTCTTGCACTTTGCTAATGTTTACATGTTTTAGCACTTATAGCATGATGTTTTAACTTTGTTATGCTCTTCTTTAAGTTTTTGTACTTATGTTTTGGACTAATTTGAATCTAATCATGTTTGTGCTCTGTTTTTGTGTTTGTGCACCTGTTTCCTTTCTCTGTTCTCTGTGTACATGTGCAGATGTCTCCCACCAAGCATTCAACATCCAAGAAATCCTCCAAGTGTGCTCGCATGGATTCTGACAACTTCAAGTCTGTTGAAGCAGACATGGCCTATAACGACTGCTACAAGCGAGCCACAATAATTATGGAGAGAGTTGTCAAATTAGATACCCTTGAAAACACTTTCATTCCTGACGTGTTCAAGGAGAGGACATGGACGAAGTTGTTAACTCTGAGTGGAAATGTGTACTTAGAAATCATTAAAGAGTTCTTTTCCAATGCTAGTGTGGACGGAGACCATATTAACTGCTGGGTGAGACACAAGGAATTTGTGATTACAAGGGAATCAATCCAAGACTTCCTTGAAGTTCGTCCTTCTTTTAGCCAATCACGGTGCAATATGATGATCACTTGGAATCTATAGAGGAGATGGTGACCATTCTTGGTGGTACACTTAAGAAGTTCTCCATGAACACAATTCCATTCAGTCCGGAGATGGGGACTTTAGCTTATGTGATGATCCACAATCTGTATCTGGTCACCAACCTGACGACATTGTCCGCTCCAAGGAAAATCTTCTTGTACGATCTCTTCACTCACAAGGAGATTGATATTTGTGGACACATCTTCCACCTCCTGACCAAGAGCATTAAGAAGCGGAACTCCAGAACAGTCGTGCCATTCCCTTCTCTCATTATGTGCCTCATTGCAAAGGCGAGGCTCAAACTTCCGAGTGGTCTCACCGTGGTACATAGAGATTACCCTATTGGAGCACACACGGTGACTCGTAGCACAGCTCACATTAAAGGATCCAAAACCGGTGTGTCTCAAATACCGAGGGATCGTGTTGAGGAAGAGGGAGGAGATTGAGAGATTCACCACTGCTCTAGAGAGTTCTGCTCAGTCATCATCTTCAGCACCAACACGAGGACTCGATAGACTTGATCACTTCCTTGCTAGAGTAGAGCAAATGTATACTATGCTAGACTCCCATGTGCAGCACACTGTGGACTAGTTTGCATACATCCAGGGTCAAATTACCGCAGTATCCTCACAGATTGACGACATGTCGATGGCACAAGGATCCGATTCAGAGTTAGATCAGTTCTTGCCTCTTTGGCCATTCTGGTAAAAAAGGGGGAGAAATTTTTAAGGGGGAGCTTGCACAGTTAAGGGGGAGCATAGCTTAGACCATAGATTTTGGTTCATTTAAGGCGGTTTAACATTATTTTTGTTTAGTTTAAACTGTTTTAGTTTTTATAACTCCTGGATAGTTGTTTTTATTACTTTCTTTTAAAGCTTAAGTACTTTGAATTTATATTTCAGTTTATTATTTAGTACGTGTGTTTACTTCATTGCTTTATAGCAATTTTTTGTACTTTTAAGATATTGCTAATATGTCTTAAGTACCTCACACTTGTACCCTAGTAGGAACATGTATCCTAGATGCAAATACTTCATGTATTTTGCATTGGTTGTGTGTTGGACATGCAATTGATCATTGTGATTGGTCCTTATTGCTTTGCATGTCCGGATGAGCATTTACTAGCTAAATGTTCATTGTAGTCATTCTTTAATGACTGACCTTGTTTGATCAAGATATGCTTACATGTTATATAGTGTTTATGAACTTGATCGCACTTTACTTGCTCATATACGTACCATGTATTCAACTTGTCATAAGCTTAATGGAAGTTTTGTTTGTGTGCGAGTGTTTCAAGTTACAGGTATATACATGCAAGTGATTCACAGCTTCTAGATTAGGTATGAGTGAGTTTTGCCACTGTTCCCACACTCACGTTTAAGTCTAGAGTCTCTTTTAGGGGTTTTGTCATGAAATAGCCAAAAGGGGAGATTGTAAAGATGTAATTTACAACTATGTTTTTGTTGGCTTTAATTCCATGCCAAATTTGATTGTAATTATGTTCAATCTTTTGTACCCTGTATTTCATGTGGGATTTTATTTGTAAGGGTTGTGTGAGAGAGAGAGAGTGTGTGAAGACTCAAGGCAAATTGAAGACTGAAGTGTTTTCGCGGGTAGCTCGCGAGTAAGCATCCCGCGAAGTGATGCATGTGCACTGTACATGACTGGAATGCGAAGAGTCAAGATAGGATGGAGACAGCTGTGTTTCGCAAGTGTCTCGCGGGTAAGGCCTTCCTGCGAAATACCCACGAAACATTCTATTTTGCCAGATTGTCATTTCTAATACACACTATATATACCCCCATTACCCACATATGCTGAGGAGTGCTTCTGAGAGAAAACTCTAGCCGCAAACCTTGAGAATTAAAGATTGTTATACCCATAATTCTCTACACAATTACTTGTGGATTTTCCTCAACTCCTACCTCTCCATTTCCATACCATTGAGAGGTTGATAGCCCAAACACTTACCACACCCTTTCAGAGTGTTCAGTGAGGTTTAGGTGTTGTTGGGAAGCATTGGAAGAAGCCAGGCTTTGGCGGATGCAATCGGGCGTATTGCGGGATCCGGAGAGCTAGACAAGACACGGTTCCGAGAAGCCTTGTTAGAGTAGGAGCTTGGAGGGCTTAGGTGCATCGGGTAGATTAGGCTTGGAGGGTCTCTTGCTAACCCATGTATCCCAACTGATTGTCTAGTGGATCGATTACCGTTTGGAGGGCGGCGGAGAGGTTTTACGCGGAGTACTTCGGTTTCCTCTTCGATAACACTTCGGCATGTTATCTTGTGTTTGCATTCTTCTTCCCTACTCTTTTACCTTTCATTTTACTGCTGTGTTATAATGATTATGGGTTAGAGTAGCTTATTTGTTTGTATGCTTGCATTTACTCTTTTCTGCACTTTGTATAAGTTAGAGTAAAATTAATCGAGCTGTAATCTTTAATTTGGGGGTCTAATAGCTCTTGTGTTTAACACATTTTCGAGCTTTCAGAAACATATAACAGATCTAATTTGTGAGGAAAAAGTTGGAGAATGAATACTAACCCCGTCGGAGGCATTGTTAATAGGCATAGTGATTATGTTGTAAGGTATGACTTTTCACAGTTAAAATCTACACGTGTTAGAGTGTTTTGAAACTTTTTGATTTCTTATGCCCAATCGATGTAGTCTTAACGTTCTGCCTCTTTCTCTGTTTCTTTCTTCGTGTCTCAGGCCTCACCGCCTCTCTCTCTCTCTTTCTATCTCTGTGTGCATAGTATTTTAACCGGTTAATTTTTTTTATTTATAGAGAGGCTTTTAAACGGTGTTGTAGCATTGCCAAACAACATAATTTATCATTTTTTAACTCATACGTGGCTGAATTTTAGATGGGCCTTTTTCCTACATGACAGCACCTCCTTAATTGCAAGAAAAGGCTTCTGCTATTATATATAGTATATGATATATAGATATAGATTCTTTCCAATTTTCCTATAATTGTTTTTAACATTTATTTTTTTAATATTTACACTCTTCAACCTTTCTCCCTCCCTTAAAAGTTACCATGGCTTTTGAGTGGAGTTGTGTGCTTTTGTGTTAGAACCCCTTTTCCCTCTCCCTTGTGTGTGTGTTTGTTTCTCAAAAAAAAAAAAAAAACATTTCTACCTCCCTTACCTTTTTATCTCCCTACTACCTTCTACATTAATATCATTCTTCCTCTTTCCATTATATACATTGTTTTTCCTCACAAAAAAAGGTTGTTTCTCTCTCTCTCAATTTTTTGGTGGATTTTTATTTTTATTTTTCTTGCATCTCTTCTTTAGGTTGATAATTTTTTATATTCTTTAAAACTCTACTTGAGTTAATGAGATTAAGTTTTGTTTTTTAAATTGTTGTTGTTGTTGTTTTTTTATTTTTCCCTCTTTAATTGTTAAATGTTAACCTATTGCGTTATAAAGAATTAAACAATGCATATAAAAATATAATATTATTCTATTACATAGCATGATTTGGATAATTTGGTATTTATTCTATTACATAACATGATTTTTTATAGTGCTCAATTTAAATGTTAAACTATGAGACTTTACTAATTTTTGTTTATTTTTTAATTCTTTGTGGCGGACAAAGTACTCTTAATAGTTGTATTATAAGTACTCCATAATGTCATTTATTTAGAGAAAAGCAAAGGTTAGCCGAACGAAAATAATCGGATTGGTGACAAATTTTAGCTTTTGAAATTTTATTTTAATTATTTTATAACAATGCATATATAGAAATTTAATTCTTAGATTTTGCTAATAATTGTTTATTTGATAATATGTTTTGGGTGGACAAAATTACGATTTCTGCAAAGAAAATAACCTTAATAGATTATCAACAACAAACTATTTTCCTAATTGGTCCAATTAATCATTGTTAACTTTTATTAATTTTCTTAGTTATGTTTTTCGGTGTTTTGAATTGTAGGCAGAAAAAAATAAGGTTTGAGAAAGTTTGTTTAAAACTAAAAGAATAATTTCAAAATTTTATATTTTTTTAATGATTCCCAAAATGTTATAACTAACTTTTATTAAAAAATGAATATTTTCATTAACTTGCCTTTTGAATTTCTGAAAAATATTGTGTTGCTTTCATTTTGGTACGACAAAATTTATATTTATGATTGTTCCTATATTACATTTATGATTATTCCTATAATAAATAAATAAAATGATTACGAAATACATTACTCCGTATTAAATTAATTTAAATTGTAAAACTAAAATGAATAAAATCACCATAAAAATAATTATCACGCGCATTGCGCAGGTTTGCGGTTAGTTTTTATAATGCCCAAAAAGGAAAATCATGATTGCTTTCATACTTGGCAATCTACTAAGAGACAAATATAGTAAAGCCATTGTTCGTTTTTAGTGACTGCATAAGAAGGTGGATTCGGTCCTTCATCCCTGAATCTTATTATTCATTGCCTATTACAAGCTATGGCAACTATCTTCCTTCTTGTTCTCTCAGCATTAATTTTCACCGCAGAAGCTCAACAAGGGCAATCCAATATTGTGAAGCCAGGCTCTTTGTTAACACCCACTACCACCACCAACACTTCATGGCTATCACCTTCTGGTCTATACGCCTTCGGATTCTTCAAGCAAAGCAATTGCTATGCTGTTGGAATTTTTGTTGAAGGAAGTCCTCAAAAAACTAGTCTGGACAGCCAATAGACACAATCCCCCGGTTCCCGCTGATGCCATACTAACTTTCACAAGTGATGGACAACTGGTTCTGCAGTCTGCACAAGAAGGCACGAAGACAAGCATTGCCAAGCGCCAACTCTCCTGGAGTTGCAACTTCAGCATCCATGCTTGATTCTGGCAGCTTTTTTTTTTTTGTTTAATTCTGCAAATAACAAAACAATATGGCAAGGTTTTGATAACCCAACTGATACTCTCTTGCCAAACCAGCATCTCTTATCTAGAGAAGTGTTATTTTCTAGTGTTTCAGACTCTGGCCAATCAACGACTGGTATATTTCGGCTCATAATGCAACTAGATGGATATCTTGCGATGTATCCAGTTAGAAAGTGAGAGATAACCCAAACTTGTGAGGATTTTTATCTATATTTTTAAAATATTGGTATCAGTGTTATTCTTTATATTTATTCTTTTGAATCTTGTTTTGTATTCTAAAAATTAATTTATGGTTATGTATTCCATTTATTATCTATTATTATACTTAACAGTATATAAAAAATAAATCTTTCAAAAAATATATAAAATAATATATATATAATTAATTAATTAATACATATTGTTAGATTCTAAAGATTTAGAATTAAATGTTTAGAGTCTCAATTTGTTTATATTGGCAAACTAAGAGCAAAAAATATGTCTAGAATAAGTGTTAGACATTGCTCAAAGTAATTCAAGTCAGGTTTTAAGAACATTTAAGCAGCAGAAAAAGAATTCATCTTTAGTGAAATTCGACCGATCGAAAATCGCAGAAAAACAGATTCTACAAAATTTTAAATCAGTCCCAAGCCTGTGAAAACGTTTAGGGTTTCAGTCCAACATTCCTAAGTATAAAAGGAAAACTCTAACTATGTTTTGAAGACTCTTGGAAGACTTGTGAGTTACTTCTGTAAGATCTGAGAGGTTTTGTGTCTTCTAACTCTACAAGTGTCTACCGAAACCAGATTTACAATCAAGTGCTAGTGGAATCTAGTTATTGCAAGATCAACAAGTGGTGATCTAAAACCTTTGAGTGGGATCTCAAAGTCATAAGCGTGGGAGCTTGTGTGCTGCAAATCCAAGAGAGAAGAGTTCGTAGATTCCGAGATTGCATGTGGTCGTGTCAGTAAGTTACTACTAGAGGTAGTAATAGATTTAGGGTTAAATCTTTTGTAAAAATTTCAATTCTCTATTAGCGGATTTGTTTACCTTGAGGATAGTTAAGTCAAATCCTCCCCAGATTTTTACCTTGAAACGGTTCATTTCATTGGTTTTCCTGAGTGATCATATCTGTGTATTATTTACTTTTCCGTTGTTTGCATGATATGATCTTTCACTGTTTAACCTAGATCTCATAATTAACCTAAGTAAACACTTGGCTAATATATTAGGTTAAATAATCTGTTTTAAGGGATCTAAACAAACAAGCACATGTATAGTTAGAATTTGTACTCTAAAATTCAAGTTATTGTCATGTTTGAAGTAATTTAAGTTTTTGATTATACAAGACTATTTGTACATGAACTAATTGGAAATTATTATATAGTCATTGGGATTCATTGCATGTGATTTAATTACAAAAGATATAAATCACAAGTTTCTTGTAAACTCAAAAACGTAGTTTGTAGTCGATAATGAAATTGAGCGTTTTATTTGCAAAGACTATAACGTATCAACTAAGATGGTTTGTCATGATCATGGAAGTATAGACTCTTGTTGAAGTGTTAATGTGTCTTAAGTGTGTAAGACACATTGAATTGGACCGCTGTGAGATCAATTATTCACTTAACAACTGTCACCTAAATAATAAATCTCACGACTTCTATTTTTATAGACTCTCAATCCTGAGAGTATTGTGAACCAAATCATGAAACATAGGTTTCTTTGATATATTATGAGTGAAACTAATCTAACAGCCAGTATGTTAGGCAATTGCACATAGTATTGAGGGAACACATATTCTCAAGACAAAATCCATAATATCTTTTAAGATATACAAAACATCCACTTGAGATAAGTTTATTGGAATTGGTTATTCAAAATGTCGGGTGCAACCACTTTAGTAAAGAGTTACTAAATGTTATATTTAATGAAATTAGATATCATCAAATATGGGAGTAACCGAAAGATTAAACTGAGTACTCAATGAATAAAATAGTGATTTACAAAGTGACATTTGTTGTATGACTTAGAATCACTATGGATGATTTCAGGGAAGGGTCAAATGATTTTATAATAGAGTCTAGGGATATAATTTATTAATAAGGCCTAGAATGCAATTATATTTCTATAGTGGTAATTGTCACATATATAATTAATAGTAACTTTGGGTTTGTCAAGAGTTAATGGAAAACCCAAAACTCATTGGAGTTAAGAGCCTTATTTGTCCACTTAGTCCTATCCCAAGTTATATACTAAAGTCCAATTGGGTTAGCCCAAAAGGCAAGCTCAATTAGATACTTAATAAGAAGTTATTAAATAAAATAATTGCTTAGGCAATTAAAACATACTTACGATTTAAAAGATAGAAAACAGTAAGAACTGAAAAAGAGACCACACATCTTGGATATCAAATGGAATTGGGGTGAAGATTGAAAGTGTTTCCAAAATCAATTCTTACTTTTAAGTTGTACTGGCTGTATCTCTTTTCGTATTGTATCCATGCATAGTTCGCCAAGTAAAAGAAAAATGGGTTATGTCACTGGAGCAATTTCTGAGCCTAAGGTCATTGATTCATGGGATACTAAAGACTCCCTAGTAATGTCATAGTTATTACTTATTGCATTTTATAGCACCTGACATTAGTAGCGGATACCTATTATTGCTAATTAATTACCAAGGAGATTGCAGATGTTATGGCTCAAACTCATGGTTAGAATGGAAATCTAGCACAATTAGATGATTTAACGTGTCGCATTCATGAGACCAAACAGCGTGATTAGCCTTTGATTAAGTACTTCAAAACACTCAGCACAGCTTGTGGCAGGAACTAGATTATCATCAAAAAATTTGAAGTTGTGTGATTATGTGTGATGATTGTATGATGAACAGAAGCATGGAAAAGAAAGCACACATGTAGGTTTATGTGATTCGGCATGATGGCCTACATTATGAAAGCCATTGATGGCTACATATTCTATTAAGGACATCAGTTTGCAATGAAATCAATGTAGGGTTAATATATTAGAGACTATTTGACTAATCTTAGACTAAACATAGACTAACCCAAGATTAAGTTGTTTATTTTACAAGACTATAATTGGTTTAGACCACTTGGACTATAATATATCTAACAATAATGGTAATGGGGTTTTTTAATTATTATTTTTTTTTGGTTGTGGATTTGATGTAGCCACCCTCTACCTTAAGGTCAACCAACCAACCCCCCCTCTAGTCTTAGGATTGACAACCAGTCACCCTCTACAAGCCAAACGGCCAGCCACACTTTCTGACGTTTTAGGGCAGCTAGCAGCCCCCTTATTTTGACTTCTCATATCTGCCATATATTCTCTTTAGTTACAACTTTGACTTAGCTACTTTATTTCCTAGTAGTTATAGATTATAAATAGGCTTGCTATGTAAAAGTAAAATCAGTTTTTGATGTAACTTTTAACTTATTTTCAGACCTGGACAGAATTCTCTTGTTTCTTTGTAATTCCAACTTTAATTCTTAATCCTAAGGCAATTCTAATTCAAGTTCTCAATTTTTATGAGAAGTAGTCAAGACCTCATACTTCAAGTTGGTTTAGCCAGATCTCTCTAGATCTTGCCCAATCAGTACATTTTTTGGGTGAAGTTGGTCCAAAAATTGCATGTTTTTTTTTTTTTTTTTAAATTGAAGTATTTATTAGGGTTTTTGGTATTTTGTTGATATCTCATCCATTTTAACTCTGATTTTGGCCTGTAAAAAATAATTTCAAAGGGAAAAATATGCCCTACAAGACGGTCCAAAATTCAACTTGATCGGAAGGTTGGATCAAAAAGTCAACTTTTTTACCATACCCAGTTAAGGTTTTGGCCTTAATTGCTACTAGAAGGGTTTTCAATTGTTGTGACCCTTTGATCCACTATCCAATCATATTGTATTTATTTGTTACCCATTTTGGCTTTGAAGCTTGCAATTTTGCATCTTTTTTCAATTTTTTTGGATTTTGGCATTTGTTTTGCGCATGAATCGGGATTGGATAAAATACAGTATCAACACATTGCAGCACCTCTCACCAATTGTCTCAAATAAAGTCCTTTGCTTGAACTGATAAAGCCCAAGAAAGCTTCCAACTTTTGAAGAGGAAGTTAACCGAAGCTCCTATCCTTGCCTTGCCCAATTTCGACAAGATTTTAAAGCTTAATTGTGATGCATCAGGAGTGGGAATTGGTGGTGTCCTTAGCCAAGAAGGGTAGCCCATAGCATTCTTTAGTGAGAAGTTGAATGAAGCAAAACTTAGGTATTCTGCCTATGACAAGGAATTCTATGCTATTGTTCAAGCCATCAAGCATTGGAGTTACTATTTGGCCTACAAAGAGTTTAATCTACACACTAATCATGAGGCTTTGAAATATCTCAATAGTCAATCTAATGTGAACAAGAGGCATGTAAAGTGGGTAAGCTTTTTGCAGCAATTCACTTTCTCATCGAAACATCAGTCGGGAATTCTCAACAAAGTGACTGATGGGTTAAGTAAGAGGACTAATTTCTTGGTGGAAATGCAAGCTAAGGTCGCTGGTTTTGAAGTTTTCAAGGAGAATTACGAAGACAGGAATGGACCTAAGTGGGGGCCTGAGCCCCTCCTTGGGTCCTAAATATTTTTTTTTTAGTCATTCTATATTTCATTTTGTAGTTGGGCCCCCTTCTCCCCAATCAGTCTAGCTAGCTTAACCCAAATAGCAACTATCCAACCCAAAAACTTAACAAAAACAATAAAAATATTCACAATGGTAATTGTATTTTAGCCAAAAAAAAAAACTAATTTACCACCAAAGAACAAAAAAATCATGTGTTATTGGAGAAGTTAAAGCTAAATGTTTTGCAACTACAGTAAATTAGTATAAATACCAGTTGATTGTAGCAAATTGTTAAAAATAAAATACAATATTTTATTAAGATTAAATCTCTTTCTTCAATTAGAAACCTCAAATTTTCTCTCTTCCTTATTATTTTAATGAGTTGTTTATATTATTTTAAATGAAGTCATATAAAAAAAGAACATTTGATATTGGGTGTGTTATAAAGTGAAGTGATAAAATAGATAAAGTAGCTTTTTGAGTTACTACAAGCTAAAAGTTTTAGCACCACCACTATGAATGCTCTAACTTCATAAAAACAAAATCCTAGCCAGGCCTAGTATTTAAAAAAAACATTATTTTGTTTTTGTTTTTGCCTTTGTTGGCAGATGATTGCATCTTAATGTATTTAGAAATAACTATTTTATGTATTTATCATTTTTTAATACTATATGGATGTCTATTTGGAGTTTTTTTCTTTCTTTATACTCTAGCCCCTGCTAGCTTAAAATCCTGGGTCCGTCCCTGCACCAAGATGACCCACATTTTGGTGATCTATACCAACAATTGCAGCAGGGACAGCAACCTGCCAAGTCTAACTTTTAGTTAAAGGATGGATTTCTTTTTAAAGGGATGAAATTATGTGTGCCTAAATGTTCTCCAAGGGAGTTGATGATTGTTGAACAACATAATTTGGGCCATTTTGGCAAACAAAAGACCCTAGAATTCCTTAAACTAGACTACTTTTGGCCAAGAATGACTAAAGATGCTGAGCGGCATGTTCAAAGGTGCCAAGTTTGTCAAAAAGGAAAGGGTACAACCACTAATGCAGGTCTGTATGTACCTCTTCCAGTGCCTAACAAACCATGGGAAAGTATTGGTATGAATTTTGTTCTTGGCCTTCAACCTACACAACGAAAGAATGATTTAGTCATGGTGGTAGTGGATCGTTTCTCCAAGATGGCTCACTTCATCCCATGCAAGAAGACTTCAGATGCTTCCAATGTGGCTGCTTTATTTTTCAAAGAAATCTACAAGCTTCATGGTGTACCCCTTTCTATTGTTTCCAATAAGGATGCTAAATTTCTTGCTCATTTTTGGCGAACTCTATGGCACAAGATAGGAACTGAATTGTGGCACTTCTTTCCACCCTCAAACAGATGGTCAAACTGAAGTTGTCAACCGGAGTCTTGGAAATCTCTTGAGATGCTTGATTGGAGAAAATCCAAGGAATTGGGAAAGTATCCTTCCCTTGGTTGAATTTTCTTACAACTCTTCTCTTAATCGGACCATTAACACATCTCCTTTTGAAGTTGTGTATGGGAATAAACCTTTGAGTGTCTTAGATTTGGCACCCTTGCCACTTTCTAAGAAAGAGAATGTAAGAGCAACATAAATGAGATGCAAGCTGTCCATGCACAAGTCAAGGGAGAATTGAACATCCCAATGCACATGACAAGGTTGCTGCCAATATTCACCAAAGGAGACTAATTTTCAAGGAAGGGGACCTTGTATGGGTGATTTTGACTAAAGAAAGGTGTCCTTGTGGCTCCTATTCCAAGTTGGGAGTAAGGAAAGTAGGTCCATGCAAAGTATGTAGAATATGGCTTGAATTAGGAGTTCGACTCCTTGTTGGATTTGGATAAGGAAGGAATTTTATTCCTTTTGGGTTACTATTGTTTGAAGTTATCAAGCTCTATTAGAAGTCTTGTCCACCACTTGATTTTGAGTTCTTTTTGGAATAGGAGTGATTCTCCTTTTGTGTGTAGAAAAGAAGTCCAGTGCTTCTTGGTTTTGGATATACTAGCCGACTCAAGTCTCCTATATATGCATAGTGCTGCTACAAAAAATAAGAGAGAGAAAGAGAGAGTGTGTGTGAGAAAAAGGCTCTCTTTTCATTTGGTTATTTGATATTTGTGGGTTGCAATTTGGAATAGTGAGAGAGGTTTGTTACTGCTTGGTTTTGGTTCTGCAGTTTGGTGATTTGCTCTCTCTTGGTGCGTTACAACTTTTGGATTTGCTTTGTGGCTCTCTCTTTGGTTTGTGCGCAATTGGTATTTGGTATTTAGTATTCGTATTTGGTATTTATGAACCTTTGGTTCTTTGGTTCATATTTGGTTCTTTGGTTTGTATTTGTGAGAGAGAACTATTTGGGTGTATTTGGGATTTGGGTTTGTGAGAGTGCCTTTACACCAATTTGTATTATCCCAAATTTGTTATAGTGAAATTTGTTCGTCGTCGCCCGTGGATGTAGGCTATTGCTGAACCACGTAAATTCTTGGTATTTTGTGTCTATTTTCTTTTGGATTAATTCTCTTGATTCCTATTGTTAGTTTGAAGATCTTTCACAAGGCTAAAATATTTTCACAATCAATCTTGATAATTTTTTGAGCTTCCCCTATCTTACAACAAAGTATTGTCTAAAATTAATGTAAGGTTGAATTGAATCAACCATTCTGTTGGCTTTATTCCGTGCCAATTTGCTTGTAATTCAGCGCTTAGAAACCCTGTATTTAGGTGGGAATCATGTAAGAGTAGTGTGTGAGAGAGTGTGAAGAAATGCTCAAGACTGTGCAGTGAAGCAGGGACTCATGACTGGATCTCGCGGGTGGCTCGCGGCTTGCAAGCCGCCAGAAGATGCACACGAGTGAAGCATGCAGAGAAGCTGAACTGTCATGCCAGCTGTAGCACTACAGGACAAAAAGTCCAGACTGGCCATTCAGTTAGCTCACAACTTGAACTCGCGACTCAGTCAAGTCGCCAGCCAGCTCTGTTTTGAAAAACTGACTCTTCGCATTCCATTCTCACACCAGTATAAGTACCCCTTATACCCACAAAATGTAGAGAGCTTCCAGAGAGAATATTGAGAGAGAAACCCTAGAGAAAAACAAGATTGACTCATCCACAATATTTACATAGAGACTCTTCAAATTCCTCTACTCTCACCCTCTCCATTGTTACATCCTTGAGAGGTTCTTAGCCAAATCCTTTACTCACCATACCTATATCAGTGGGAAGGCTTTTTGGTGCTTTGGGAAGCAGTTAGGAAGGGACCAATGGTTATTGGTTGATGCTATGGGCTATAGTGGAATCCGGTAAGCTAGAAAAGACAAAGGTTCGACGTAACCTCGTTGGAGCAAGAAGCTTGGAGGGCTTAGGTACACTGGGTAGATTAGGCTTGGAGGGTTTTCTGTTGTTCATGTATCCCAACTTCATTTTCTAGTGGATTATTGACCGCTTAGAGGGTGGCGGAGAGGTTTTACGACGAAGGCTTCGGTTTCCTCTTTGATAACACATCGTTGTGTTGTCCTTGTGTTTGCATCTCTCTTCCCTTAATCTTTGTCATTTATTTCTGTTGTGGATGTGATTTTAATTGGTTTAGATTGTTTATCAATTCTGTTATTTGCTTATGTTCATTTTCCGCACATATATTGTTTGACATTAAGCTTGAATTGATAATCTGTTAATTGGGGGTCTAAACGTTCATAGTGTTTTTATACACTATTTGAACTTTCAATTGGTATCAGAGTGGGTGCACTTGCTATGGTTTAATTACCTTAGTGCGATCCTTGACCCCGTTTAAGATGGACCGATTTCAATCTTCAAATGCTCCACCATATTTTGATGGTAGCAATTATGCCTTTTGGAAGGTATGGATGAGAGCATTTTTATGTTCGATAGATGAATCTGTTTGGGATGCCGTTGATATCAGTTGGACTAGGCCAGAGGCAGCCAAATCCACATGGGATAAGGCAGCCCTCACGGCGTCAAATGCTAATAGCAAAGCACTTAACGCTATTTTTTGTGGTGTGTCTCTAGATGAGTTCCATCGGATTTCTCACATTACCATTGCCAAGGAGGCTTGGCAGATATTGGAGACCACTTATGAGGGAACGAAGAAAGTAGAAGACACGAAGCTATAGATGCTGACCACCCGATTTGAGGAGCTCAGAATGAGTGAGGACGAGTCATTTAACTCTTTCTATAGTAAGCTGAATGAAGTGGTCATTGGCAAGTTTAATTTGGGAGAGAAAACGGAGGATTCCAAGGTAGTAAGGAAGATCCTTCGGTCATTGCCAGAAAGCTTCTATGCCAAGGTGACGGCAATTGAAGAGAGCAAAGATCTTGATGATATCAAAGTCCAAGAACTAGTTGGCTCGCTTCAGACATATGAATTGTCATTGCCCACTCAAAGGAAGAGCAAATCTCTCGCTCTTAAGACCATAAATGAAAGGGTAGAAGCACACGACTCGTCAGATGAGGATGTTGTCAAGAAAGATGTTGCTTACCTTGCAAAAAATTTTCGTAAATTCCTGAAGTTCAAGAACAGTGGGAAATTTGGTGATAAAGGGAAATTTATAAGTTCCAGAAAGGAGAAGAAGGACTTCAAAAAGAGAGACAGGAAAGAGTCCCAATCTAATCAAGGAGTCACTTGTTTTGAATGTAATGGACATGGCCATTTCAAAAAGGAATGTCCTAATTACTTAAGATCAAAGGGCAAGGCGTATACCACCACTCTCAGTGACTCAAATTCCTCCACCTCTGATTCGGAGGATAGCTGTGATGAAGAAGGGAATTTCTCAGCATTTATGACTATTGCTCATGTTGAGTCTTTGGAGGACTTGAATTTGCTTGTGCAAGAACTTGGGGAGCATAGTGATGAGGAATCCATGAGAATTGTAGAAGAATCGGATGCTGAAGAAGATGAAGATACAGCCGGTCTTCAAGAGAATTACAACTCACTCCTTGAGAAGTCAAGAGAGTATGCAAGGGTGGCCAAGGCGGCTGTGAAGAAGATGAAGAAAGCAGAGGAGGACTATAGAAGTCTCCTAGTAAGACATAAGGAGGCCAAGTGTGAGATTGAGACGCTAAATGGTGAGTTAACCGAAGCTTATTCAAAAATCAAATTCCTTGAGCATGAGGTGGCTCAAGCCAATGCTAAAGTAGACTGAGTCTCCTCTCAGAAGCTTGATGAAATGCTTGCTCATCAAAAACCATTTTCTGACAAAGGTGGATTGGGATACACCGGAGAGAGCAATTCGGCTGCCAATAAATACAAGGAAATGAAGTTTGTGAAAGCCAAAGAATCGAAGGGAGCTACCATAAATGCTGAGAAAGTGAAGCCGGAAAAGAAGAATGATGTGACTGTCCAACGGTTTATGATTAAACCTCCTAAACAATTAGTGGTCAAACCTAAGGATAAAGGGAACTCACTCCCAAAGTCACAAAGAGGTCCAAGAACTCAACACTTTTGCCATCACTGTGGATTTCAAGGTCACACTAGACCCAATTGTCATAAGCTGCAAGCATTGAAGAATTCAGGTGCTTAAAGGCCAAAAGGACCAAGAAATGACAAAAGGAATTGGGCTGTTAAGCAATCAAGAGGCCGAGGTGATTCCGGTGTGGTGGATGTGATGAAGATGATCAGTGCATTCACCACTTGTTTGGAAAGCTTCACTAGAAGGTTTGAAAGTCTTAACTCTCGTACCCAATCCTATAAGGATATCACCCCAAACACACGTGACGTGTGGGTGAAGAGGGGTACTCATGCATAAGCATTACAACATGTCCATGCATTAATACTTCCAATGTTTTGTGACTATGCTTGGTTGTGTGTTGCTGCTAGCTTGAGTTGAAAATTGTTTTGTTTGTCTGCTTTTGCCTTAAATGTTTTTACATTGTTGTTTTTTATCAATTTTCTCTTGTTTTTATGTCAAAAATCCAAAAACACATAAAAAGTAGAAAATCTAAAAAGTTTGATCACATTGTTGTGTCTTGTCACAAGCACATCTTGCCTTGTACCTTTGTACTAATGGCTTTGTGTATCTACGAGCGTAGCTTGTTCTTTTTGCACTCTTACATTGTGGGAAAACTCTTGACATCTATGTGATTGTTGTAAATCGATCTTCAAACTTGTCATGAATGATTAGTCAATGGTTTTGTTGATCTTCAGACATGCATAGACTTGTGCCTATATATCTTCCCACTCTTTTATTTTATTGTTTTTGCTTAAAGAGCTCAACAAATGTAAATTTCCAAATGAAAAGAGATAATGAGTTGTAGAAGCCTGTTGCACATACTAATATTTTACTAGGAAAAAGGGAAAGCGATTTAAAATAAAAATGTATGATGCCCAAAAAGCCAAAGGCTAACTCATCAAATTGAAATATCAAAAATTTCAGGCATCGATATCTAAATGAGACGTATTGATTCAAAAAGATCAAATGTTATGATGTGAATGGAGCCAAATGAAAAGCTTCATATTATGTTGTCAAGTTTATGTGGGAGGTCATATATGCATACTTCTATAATTGAGATAGGTCACTTTTCCTAGTACTAATTGTGTATGCCTTGGTTGAATTGATCATTGAAGCTTCACATTAGACTAAGGACTATCTCATCTTTGGTACCCACACACATCACACATGTTTATGCTCAATGAATGCCTTATTCATTTGTGTGATTGTATTTGATTAAATGTATTTCACATGCTCAATTTTTTGTTGATCAAACACAAA
Organism: Notholithocarpus densiflorus; assembly: GCA_030021035.2. Lineage (NCBI taxonomy): Eukaryota > Viridiplantae > Streptophyta > Magnoliopsida > Fagales > Fagaceae > Notholithocarpus > Notholithocarpus densiflorus. Next base: position 1,241,084 of record JARYZH020000089.1, on the reverse strand, counting down.
AATATTTTTGAGTGTTTTAATTTGTTTTTGCAAAAATATCTAAAATTTCAAAAAATGTGTTGCCCTGTTTTGGTAACTTGGTCGCGGGTCAAGCCAATCGCATGCCCTAGTCGCGAGCTTGCTCAGAAGGTTTTCGCGACTCACTGGCGGGTCAAAGTCCCAGTCACGAAAAATACTTAGAAATTTTTTCAAAATCTGGGTTTTTAAGTTTCTCGCGACTCAGTCTGGCGACTTGTTCGTGGGTGGAAGGTCTAGTCGCGAGGGGTACACAGAAATTTTCACGGCTTACTTCGTGACTTTCTCGCGGGTAGAACTTCCAGTCGCGAAAACACTTAGAAAAATTTTTCAAAATTTTTGCTCTAAGGTATTTGGCGGCTTGCCCTGGCGACTTGCACGCGACTTGATTCAGTCGCGAAAAACGCGTGTTTTGCGTTTTAAAGACAGTTTTATTTTAAAACTTTTCAGTTTTCCCTCGAACATTTTGACTATTCATTGTCTTCTCTCTCTCAAACCCACCGTGTTTCTCACTTAAACCATCATTTTCATCATCTTTTCAACTTCAATCTTCAAGAAAAAGGTATGGGTTTTCTTATTTTCTCCAAGTATTTCATGTTTCTTGCCTTGATTTCTTGGATTTTTGAGTTGTTGTTGAGATTGGGTATATGTGTTGATTCGGTTATGGGTTGAGGTTATTTTGTCTGAGTTTGTTAAATGCACATTGCTGTCATTAAGAGTATGATGCTTGTTATACATGTTTTTGTGTATGCTTCCCATTTTAGAGCAGTATATCATGTCTGTGTTGTGCTGTGCATTTCATGCTTGCCATAGAATGTCACAATGACAGTTACTTGTGACTCTGTGGTGGTCATTGATTACATTGCACTTAGTTGTGCCTGCATCTTCATTATATTTACACATCACATGCACAAGTGTTGCACATGCTGATTTTTTATCAACCTGGTTCATGCTGAGTGATATCTCTTTCTACATATCAATGTGCACTTTTTTCATTGACTAATTTGGATCTAATCAAGTTGATGTGTGTGTATTGTGGTTTTGCACTTGGTTCTCTGCTGTGTGTATGTTCTCTTGCAGATGTCTCGACGTTCCTCTTGAGGAAAAGAGCCTGTGACTGATGTTCCATCATCCCCTGTTTCAAAACGGACTCACCATTCGTCTCAAGACTCAAATAGTGAGAGATTCAAAACTCCTCTCGATTCACAAACACATTCTAGCATTTTTGTGAGAGCTCCTACAATAGTGGAACGAGTGGTTAAATTTGATACCTTGGGAACTACATTTATCCCTAGGATATTTGAAGCAAAAGATTGGGTTGATCTGTTCAGGAACTTCGAGGACCCGATTGATGAATTGGAAAAGGAATTCTACTCAAATGCTCGATATACCGATGTAGAGTTGAAATGTTGGGTAAGAGGAACAGAATTCTCCATCACTCCAGAATACATTGCAAAGGTTCTTCGCATCACCATACCAGCAAATGTGGACCTTACTCCATATGATGATAGACTACTTCAGGTACAAGATATTCTTGAAATTCTTGGGCCTGATCATGAGGTTAGAAGCAAAGGCTCATCTATAGGCACTACACAGTTTACGCCTGAACTGACGACTCTAAAATTGATCATGTTCTCCAACCTCTACCCATTGTCTAACACCGCTTTCATCAATCTTGGAAGAGCACAATTTCTATGTGATCTCATTACCGGAGTTCCAATTGACATCTGTTCCTACATCTTTCAGACCATTGGGAAAACAACGGCTCGATTAGCAACACGAACATGTATTCCTTTTTGTAGTCTCATCTTGAAGATCATGCTTCTTGAAGGTGTCCGTCCACCAACAGATGGAAAAATTGTGTCACGTCCTCGACCAATATCCATGATAACTCTTCAAGCAAGCAAGAGTCACTCCTCTAAAGCACTTAAGAGTGAGCCATTCACCCATGCCACTCCATCTGGTCATGATTCAGCTACACCTATGCATACCGATACCGTTTCTCCCTTCACTCCTGAGTTACAGTCGACCAGCACTCTGCAAGAACAATCTGGTCCTCAAGCTAACAGGTTGGGTACTTTGTTTGAGAGTTTGCATCTGCATATTACCGGACTTGAAAAAGTTCTCTACTCCACCAACAATCAGGTCCAAATGCGTCTCACGACAATGGAGACACAGTTAGATGCTATTCAGCAAAAGCTAGAGGATAGCCTTTAGCTATTCGTGCCAAAAAGGGGGAGAGCACAGTGAAAGGGGGAGAGCAACACAAAGGGAAGAGTGCATAGTGAAAGGGGGAGTTGTGTGCTCAAGAAGAGGAAGCTGATACATACACTCACACATACTTTTGGATAGTCTAACTTTTGGCTAGTTTAGTTTTTTTTTAGAACTGTTATCTGCTTATAGTTTATATATACTCTTGGTGATGGCTACAGTGCTTTTGTGATTATGTTTTAAAAGTTGTTGGTACTATATAAGTTTGTTTATATTTTCAGTACATGTAGTTGTACCTTTGCTTTGTAGCGTAGTACTTGTTGATTAATGTTATGCATTCTCTTTAAGTACTTTCACTCTTGTGCCCTTTGTTGGATTTTTTTTATCCTTAATGCAATTACCTTGAGTTGTTGTATTGATTGAGTGTTGGACATGCAAATGATACTTTGCATTGAGCTTATTAGCTTGCATGTCCGGATGTTCATTCCTTGTGTGAATGAGCATTGTGGTCACTATTTATAGTGATTGTTCATTTTTGGTCAAGCCATGGTTTATTGCTTATATTCCATTTTTCTTGATCACATTGTGCTTGCTCCATATGCATTACAAGTTTTCTGCATACAATGATCATATTGTGTTGTTGTGTTTCAGGAGTTACTTGTTTTTATGGTTCAAGAGCTACACAGATTCTAGAGTTAGGTGTGGGTGAGTTATGTTCAACTGTTTTCAACTCACATGTTAAGTCTAGAGTTTGTTTTAGGGTTTTGTCACGGAATAGCCAAAGGAGGAGATTGTAAGGTTGAATTTAATCAACCATTCTGTTGGCTTTATTCCGTGCCAATTTGCTTGTAATTCAGCACTTAGAAACCCTGTATTAAGGTGGGAATCATGTAAGGATAGTGTGTGAGAGAGTGTAAAGAAATGCTCAAGACTGTGCAGTGAAGCAGGGACTCGCGATTGGATCTCGCAGGTGGCTCGCGGCTTGCAAGCCGCCAGAAGATGCACACAAGTGAAACATGCAGAGAAGCTGAACCGTCATGCCAGCTGTAGCACTACAGGACAAAAAGTCCAGACTGGCCATTCAGTTAGCTCACGGCTTGAACTTGTGACTCAGTCAAGTCGGAGACCAAGTCGCCAGCCAGCTCTGTTTTGAAAAACTGACTCTTCGCATTCCATTCTTACACCAATATAAATACCCCTTATACCCACGAAATGTAGAGAGCTTCCAGAGAGAATATTGAGAGGAAAACCCTAGAGAAAAACAAGATTGACTCATCCACAATCTTTACATAGAGACTCTTCAAATTCCTCTACTCTCACCCTCTCCATTGTTACATCCTTGAGAGGTTCTTAGCCAAATCCTTTACTCACCATACCCATATCAGTGAAAAGGTTTTTTGGTGCTTTGGGAAGCAGTTAGGAAGGGACCAATAGTTATTGGTTGATGCTATAGGCTATAGCGGAATCCGGTAAGCTAGAAAAGACAAAGGTTCGGTGTAATCTCGTTGGAGCAAGAAGCTTGGAGGGCTTAGGTACGCTGGGTAGATTAGGCTTGGAGGGTCTTCTATTGTTCATATATCCCAACTTCATTTTCTAGTGGATTATTGATCACTTGAAGGGGCAGCAGAGAGGTTTTACGCCGAGTGCTTCGGTTTCCTCTTCGATAACACATCGTTGTGTTGTCCTTGTGTTTGTATCTCTCTTCCCTTAATCTTTGCCATTTAATTTCTGCTGTGGATGTGATTTTAATTGGTTTAGATTGTTTATCAATGCTGTTATTTGCTTATATTCATTTTCCGCACATATATTGTTTGACATTAAGCTTGAATTGATAATCTGTTAATTGGGGGTCTAAACATTCATAGTATTTTTATACGCTATTTGAACTTTCAATTAATGACAAAATCAAGCAAGCCAAACATGGAAATTTGAAAATTCTTTCTCAATCACCATCTCTTTGGGTGGAATATTTTGGCTGGGATTTGGAGCCACAAATCTTGGCTAAATTCCACACGGAAATTTGAAAATTCTTTCTCAATCACCTAAACCATGAATTTTTCCATATCAACAAAATCAATACACGCTACATGCAGATTCTTGGAAGGTATGCATTCATTTTTAGTAACAACTCATCACGTATAAGAGCACTAGCAATAGTGGTGCTAAATAGCTATTTAGCTATTTTTAGCCAAAGCAATATTCTTTGGCTCCACAGCTACTGTGCACAGCTATTTTTGGCTGTGCACTGTAGCTGAAAAGTAAAAATATATATATATATATTTTGCGTTCACACTACTTTTTTTATTTTTTATTCTTTTTTCTGTATTTCATTTTACGTTCACACTACTTTTCCTCCTTCCGCGTATCTGTGCAGTGATTTCTATGCATTTCATTTTGCGTTCACACTACTTTTCCTCTCTCCATGTCTCAGTACGGTGATTTCTAATAAGAAATATTCTTATTGACTTAGTCAAGTGAAAAGTCTACTAAAACACATATATAATAGAGCCATTGTTAATTTTTTATATCAAGCAAGCCTAAAATAAATATATAATGGCAACTATTTTCCTTTTTCTTCTTCTCTCAGCAATTTTCACAGCCAAAGCTCAATCAGGGCAATCCAGTATTAAACCAGGCTCTTTTCTGACAGTAACACTCACTACCACCACCAACTCTTCATGGCTATCACCTTCTGGTCTATATGCATTTGGATTCCACAAGCAAGGCAATGGCTATGCTGTTGGAATTTTTGTTGAAGGGATTCCTCAAAAGACAGTAGTCTGGACAGCCAATAGAGACGATCCCCCAGTTCCCGCTGACGCCATACTAAATTTCACAAGTGATGGACAACTGCTTCTGCAGTCTGCACAACAAGGCAAGAAGACAAGCATTTTTGTTGGAGTTGCAACTTCAGCATCCATGCTTGATTCTGGCAACTTTGTTTTGTATAATTCTAATAACAATACAATATGGCAGAGTTTTGTTCAGCCTACTGATACCCTTTTGCCAAGGCAGCATCTTTTAGTTCAAAGCGAGATGAGGTCCAGTGTTTCAGACTCAAACCATTCAACTGGTAGATTTCTGCTCTTAATGCAACAAGATGGATATCTTGCGATGTACCCAGTTGGAACCGACTTCACAGGAGATTATGGTTATTGGAACAATGAAACACCTGGGGAAAAAGATCGTGCGAAACTAAATCTCGATGATAATGGTCATCTCTACATAGACGATATTAATGGCATAGCTAGTATAGTGGATCTATATCCAGGAGATAATCCTACAAAAGGTTTACTCTACCTTTTGAGAATTGATGCTGATGGAATCCTGAGGCTATACTCACACAATAGAGATCAGAATGGTAATTGGTCAGTCACATGGTCCCAGCCAGATGACAAGTGTGACCCAAAGGGTTTATGCGGTCTTAATGCATATTGTGTCCATACTGGTCAAGGTTTTGATTGCAATTGTCTTCCTGGATTTACGTTTATCAACCAGAGCGAAAAGGGTTCAGGCTGTGAAAGGAATTTCACTGCAGACAGTTGCAAAGCAAGCATGTCATATGCCATGGAGGCAGTGGATAAAACCATATGGGAAGATAAAAATATCTCTGTTCTTTTCTCATCAACCCAAGAGGCTTGCAAAGCAGCATGTTTGGGGAACTGTGAATGTGAAGCTGCGCTTTTCAAAGATGGGGAGTGCAAAATGCAAAGACTTCCTTTCAGATTTGTGACATTACTTCCAGATGACTCAAATGTAGCCCTCATCAAGGTAGGCATTTCTACACCCACTACAGATAGAAATGTGCCCAAAAAGGTCATAATTATCAGTCTTTCATTAGTTGCTTTTGCAATTGTGTTAGTGATTTCTGGAGTTGTACTGTATAGATATCGCGTCTGGGCATGTGTAAAGGAATATTATCAGTTTACCCAAATAAAAAAGGAATCTAATCATGGAAATATTGTCTTGAGTGAGGAGGTTTCTCTGCGATCATTTACTTACGCAGAACTTGAGAAAGTGACTGATAATTTCAAGGAAGAGCTTGGTAGAGGATCATTTGGAATAGTTTATAAAGGGGCAATTGGGGATGGCAAGAAGCTTATAGCTGTGAAAAGACTAGATAAATTGTTAGCTGAACGGGAAAGAGAGTTTCAGACCGAGATGAAAGTGATTGGGAGAACACATCACAAAAATCTAGTCCAACTACTTGGGTATTGCCATGATGGACCAAATAGGCTGTTGGTATACGAGTACATGAGCAATGGGTCGCTTGCAGATATACTCTTCACACCAGAAAAACAACCTTGTTGGGATGAACGAATGGAAATTGCTCGAAACATAGCAAGAGGAATTCTTTATCTTCATGAAGAGTGTATGCCACAAATCATTCATTGTGACATAAAGCCTCAGAACATACTCATGGATGAAAATATGTGTGCAAAAATCTCTGACTTCGGATTGTCAAAGTTGTTGAAGCCAGATGAAACCAAAACATTTACTGACATAAGAGGCACAAGGGGATATGTTGCACCAGAGTGGCATCGCAAAATGTCTGTGACAGTGAAAGTAGACGTCTATAGCTTTGGAATCGTGTTGTTGGAGATTATATGTCGTCGAAAGTGTGTTGACTATAATGTTGCTGAGGAAGAAGCTATTCTTGAGGAATGGGCATACCATTGCTTTGAGTGCAGTGAGCTAGGTAAGCTAGTTAATGAAGAAGAGGTTGACAAGAAACAGTTGGAGAGAATAACTAAAGTGGCATTGTGGTGCATTCTTTATGAACCATCACTTCGCCCCTCAATGAAGAAGGTTTTACTAATGCTGGAGGGAACTCTGGATATCCCAGACCCTCCAAGTCGCTCGATACCACCTAGTGTCTGGGGTAAGGAGTGATAGTTTGAAAATTGGTCATGTCAAATTAGTCCACTTTTCCATGTGATTTGCTTTCATGGTAAACGTCTCTGTGTCTTCAATAATGCATCTTGTATTTTTTATTTATCTTTTGTTGTTTTGTCAATAACTCTGTTTTGGGGATAGTCCAATAGAGCAATAAGTTGTTTCCTTCATCATTTAGGTGTTGGTTAATTTTACATTCAGTTGTAAGGCTTTATAAGGCCTGTTATCATTATAAGAGATATCAGAATTGTTATTAAAAAAAAAAAAAAAAAAAAAAATCAAGCTTTTGCCTGTTAGGAGGTCCCAATTATCCATTGAAGCATAATCAGAAATTTTCTTGGACGTTTACTTGCTTTTCCATAATTTTCTCTTGTCACCATAGCCCCACAGGAGAAGAGACACAAGTACAGCTTACAGCCAACTGGGTCATATCCACTTAGTATGATAGCAGGACATGGGAGACAATCGCATGGAGAGATGGAGAACCAAGGTTGCTAATCTTTCTTCCTTGATTACCGGGCAGTAACAGATGATCAAAGAGATGCTAGAAATGCGTCGTAATTATGGGTATGCATCCAACCCAACAACCTAATGAATCTAACCCAATTGGATTATGAATTAACAAATATCATGAACGCAAATAACAAAAATCAACTAGATCTATTTTAGTAATAAATATTTTAAATAAAAAATATTGTATATAATTTCACAAGAAACTTTGAATAATTACTTTTTAATAATAGAGGCATCATAAAATATTATTTTGGGTTAAAATATTAGCATTTGATTAAGTACTTCAACACACTCATTCTCCCTCATCCACCCAAACCAAGAATTTTCCATATCAAAATTTTAAATTCCCTCATGAGACCAAATCCTGCTTTCCAATTCCTTACCCAAACACACGGTTAGAGATTTTTAATTTTATAGCTACTACGTAGTTCAAGGACAACTATTATAACCTTTTTTGGTTTGGAATGGAAATTTTTCATTTTACAAAATAACTATTTCTTGTAATAGAAATACAACCAAACCATAAGGTTCATATGTTTTAGAATTGTCAAGCCATGCCAAAATTATGAGTCTTTTATTGAGTTTTGATGTGTCTTGAAGTGGTAATTGAAGATCAAGTTAAAGACACAAAGTCTGCTCAAGAACAGCTTAAGAAAAGTACATTTCAACATGTCTTAACACCAAGCCTGATAAAAGCTCGATGGCAGTTGATCGATTCAGCCTAGAAAAGCCTAGTTTTTGTACCCTTGTTAACAGGCTCAATAGAAGCTCGATCAATCAAGACACGCAAAACAACAAAAATCAGCAATACTAAGAAGCCCATTACTTGTCCACTTCAGGCTTGATTTAAGATCTGTTTGTTGCGCTATTTAAAGGATGTTAGAAGTCATCCCTAAAGAGGCTTTTTAGAGATAGAAAAATCTATTTGTGTGGTTAAGATTTGTTCAACCAAGTTCTATCTATTTCACTACACCATAGAGTTTCAAATAGATCTAATTATCAGTTGGTGAACAAGCTTAATCCATAGCACCACCACCAACTTAACTTTTTTGAAGAAAACCTTCAAGAGATTCTTGAAGCTGGTCAGAGGTTCCGATTGTGATTGCAGGTGCATCATCCGTGAAGGCATTCATATATTAAAGAATTCATAAATTCCGAAACGGTAGAAGGTTTTTGATGTAAGTCATCTATGAGTTGTAGAGTATAGGTAAATGTTTTACCTGTATTGTAAACTTCTCTTAATATAGTGGATTGTTTTTTGGGAAAGTTTCTACCCAATGGTTTTACTTTGAGACAAGTTGTTCCATTGGTTTTCCCTAGGTTATCATATTCATAATTTGACTAATTAATCAACTTGGATAATTGGTTAATTCATTGAGATCAATTCTAAACCCAACACAAACAATTCAATGTTTTTGAAACGTTATTTTTAAGAAATAGCTATTTCATTACCGGATCCATTAGAGTACAACAAACAAGACTTTAGTTTTTAGCCTTACACTTTTTTATCCTTCGTACTAAACACATATGATGGAAAATTAGTATCTTCTCCATAGTCCATCCTGCCATTTTTCCATTTTGTGAATGACTGCCAATATCATTACAAGTTTTAAACAAGGCTTACTTCATGAATCATTAGCGATGATTTCATACCAATCTTCATTCCATTCTGCGAGTAATGGCTTCAACTTTTCCTGACATCCTATTCAAGATATTCTCAGTTTCCTTATAATTTACGTGAACATGGGGCTCACAAGTCAGTCTCATGTATGTCTTGTACGCAGGTTCAGATAAGAATTTCTCATAATTTACACTTTTGAATTGGTCATTCTGACATGCAATAAAGTCCAATTTAATTTCTTTGTCTGCCACTACCAATGTAAAATCATGAAGACCAAAAGTGAGTCGTACTCGTACCAAAGTTAGATCAAGAAGACTGACTAATTCGCAAGCCAAGGGGAGAAGAAATTATACAGTATTACGTGAATTACGTCACTTGTTTATTATTTTATTAAAAAAATTTCACTTGTTTAAAATTATTAAGTTAATAATCAGTTTTTGTTTAAAAAAAATTTTCATCTCAGCAATTTTAAATAAATGAGAATTTTTTAATGAAATAGTAGACGACATCACTTATCCACCATGAGTACTTATAATTTCTCCGAGTGGAAACACTTGTATGCCCAAAACGCACGCTACACGCAGATTGCAGATTCCGGGAAGAGACATCAGTCCATGCGTAGTTACTTTTCCTCGAAAACGTTTCGTTCACGAAAAAGAAAATTCTAATCAATGGCCAAAACGAACAAAAATGATTGCAAGAGACAAGAAAGAGTAGTTGGCTAATTGACTTGGTCAACTACTCAAGTGAAAAGTCTCCTAAAATACTATGGCATGTTTGGATGGAGGGGAAGGTGGGAGAATAGAATAGAATTGGCTAAAAATATGCTAATTTTGTACTAAATGTACTCTACTCTACTCTACTCTCCCTTTCTCCCCCTCAATCCAAACGGACCATAATATAGAATAGAGCCACTGTTAACTTTTTACGTAAAGCAAGCCAAACACAAACATATATAATGGCAACTATTTTCCTTTTTCTTCTTCTCTCAGAAATTTTCACAGCCAAAGCTCGGCCAGGACAATCCAATATTGAGCCAGGCTCTTTTATAACAGCAACTGTAAGAATTTGAGAAGAGTATTTTCATTAATTGAATTAGGAAATTCCACTATGATTGTTTATATACAAAACAGAGACTAACCACCCAACTAACTATCCACATTATACGGATCTAGAAAGCAATAACCAATCCACAAGCTACACGTGTCTATAATTAACTAAGTAAGTATAGCTTCCTAAACTACAAGTAGTACAGAATAAACAAGCTGCTTAAGCTACTGTCGTTTATGCAGAAGCTATGAACAGTGCTATTTCTTCCAATCCCCTGTTTCTTGCACCTTCATTCTTGCTGCTTTAGTCTGCTCCACTGCAATCTATTGGAACATTTTAATATTATATAATTAAAAATTGATTTATATTACAATATAAAAGTAAATATGTGGGAGTTAATATGGAAGATGAAGAATTAATGAAAATGTTTAATCCCATGTTGAAAAGGAGAGAGACTATTTTATTCTTTTTAATTGTGGTGATTAATGGGCTAATATAAATTGACTCAAATATTGAGCTAGATACGTGCGCAAGGGGACTCTAATGTAAATGGCCCGAATTAATATTCTATTTTTATTATGGAAAATGAAGAGCCATTAACCCACTTAATAGATTAATGGACTAGCCGTTTAGGCCTTTTCATTCTTCAAAAACTCCTTATCTCATCTATTAATTATGTAACTCCAGCCATCAAATTAATATCCAGCAATTAATCTTGTAACACCCACTACATCAAAATAATGGACCTAATCATTCAGATCCAATACAAGTTACAACATTTGTACACCAAAAAATTCAGCAAATTGCAAGCATTCTTATACAAGTATTCAATTTCTCTTTATGTTATTTCCATTATTATTGTGTTGCACCAACAGGATCTATTCCACTACAAGACTTGACCTTAGAGAAAGAGGGGAATGTATGTTCACCATATTCATCTTGCCTAACAAAAACTGGAAATGTTGTGACCCCAATGCTTTTGTTAATAAATCTCCAACTTGGGTTTTGGTCCAAATATGCAACAATCTCACTACCTTTGCTTGAACCTTATCTTTGACAATATGATAGTCTATTTCTATGTGTTTAGTCCTCTCGTGAAACACAGGATTAGCAACAATATGCATTGCAACTTGACTATCACTGAAAAGCAAAGCTGATTTAGGATGAGGCACTTGTATATCCCTAAGGAAACTCAAAATCCAAACAATTTCACACACTGCTACTGCCATTCCTCTATATTCTGACTCTGCTAAAGATCTGGAAATAGTTTGTTGTTTCTTAGATTTCTAGGAAATTAAGGATTCTCTAAGAAAAACACAATACCCTGTGGTTGATCTTTAAGTATCAGGGCATGCTGCAAAATCAGCATCCGCAAAGGCCTTAATATGTAACTCTGATTGACTTGAAAACATCAATCCTTGACCAGGAGCTCCTTTGATATACTGTAAAACTCTATTGGTAGCTTGAAGATGTGATAATCTTGGTTTAGCCATAAATTGACTCAACCTATGGACAGCAAAAGTGATATCTGGCCTTATAATGGTTAGATAGAGCAGCCTCCCAATTAATCTCCTATATGTGCCAGGATTGCTCAACTCTTTTCCTTCATATTTGCTTAGTTTTAAATTCTGATCCATGGGAGTTTTTGCTAGTCTAAATCCTAACATGCCTGCATCATCTAAAAGCTCCAAAGCATATTTTCTCTAACACAAATTAATCCCTTCCTTTGACCTTCAACTTCTAGGCCTAAGAAAAACTTTAAGTCACCAAGATCCTTGAGCTTGAATTGCTTGTCCAACAAAATTTTGAGATCAGCTATAGCTTCCACATTATCACTAGCTATAAGCACATCATCCACATACACAAGCAAGGCAATAAAAGTTGTAGAATTATTCCTTGTGAAGAGTGAATAATCTGACTTGGACTAATGAAAACCCAACTAAATTAAGGCTTGAGAAAACTTTGAAAACCACTATCGAGAAGCTTGTTTCAGACCATATAAATACTTATTAAGCTTACAAACAACCTCCCCCTTGCTGTGAAAACCAGGTGGCAAAACCATGTAAACTTCTTCCTCAAGATCTCCATGAAGGAAAGCATTATTCACATCAAGTTGAGAAAGATGCCAACCTTTCACAACAACCACTACAAGCAAGATTTTGACAGAAACCATCTTGGCAACTAGGGAAAATGTCTTTGTATAGTCCAAACCCTCTCTTTGGGTGAAACCCTTACAACTAGTCTGGCCTTAAACCTTTCAATGGAACCATTAGCCCTGTGCTTGACTTTATAAACCCATTTGCATCCTATGGGCTTCTTGTGATCAGGTAAAGAGGTAAGGGTCCAGGTATTATTGGCCTCCAAGGCAGCAACCTCAACTACCATAGCATCTCTCCATCTAGGGTCCTAAACATCTTAGGCATAGGAAGTAGGTTCCACAATAGATGAAATGGAACTACAAAAATGCTTACGAGTGGGAGAAAGGTGAGAATAAGAAAGAAATTTCCGGATGGGTGAGCAATACCTGTCTTGGTAGGAAGTGGATCAATTAATGCAAATGGACTAATGACTTGATTACAATGATAAGATTGCAAATAGGAAGGTTTGTGAGGCACCTTAACAGACCTTCTAAGAACTGGTGGGATAGGTTGAACAGGCTGTGCTGCAAGCAGTGCATCAGGTTGTGCAGCAAGTTGTGCATCAGAATGTGCAGCAAGAAGTGCATCAGGCTAGGCAGCAGATGCTGCAACAGACTGTGCATCAGGACTGGCAAGAAAAGGTAAAGCTAAATCATGTCTGGAAGGAGCAATTTGATCAATATGGGCAACATCCAGAACTGAAACAGACTGAGATCATCATCAGAATCAGAATCAATGTCAGGAGCAAAATGCTGATCATGGAAGAATGAATCATGATAAACAGGTGAATGAGAACAAGGAAGAGTAAGTGTGGTAGTGAGATCAGGAGTAGGATGAGGAAATACAATGGGAGGAGATGATAAAGGCCCGGGATTATGAGAAATGAAAGGGAAAATGTGTTCATGGAAAACAACATCCCTAGAAATGAAGACTTTCTTAGAACTAAATTGAGAAGTTTATACCTTTTGGTTGCAGGAGGATAGCCTAACAACACACAAGCTTGAGCTCCTGGCTAAAACTCATCCCTATGAACAAAAATGGTGGAAGCACAGCACAAGCATCCAAAAACCCTCAAATGATTATAGGAAGGCTTGAACTTGAAAAGGAGCTCAAAAGGAGTTTTATTGTGCAAGATTGGAGAAGGCAACCTATTGATAATGTGAGCTACAATAAGGACACAATCCCCCCAATAATATAAAGGAACATTTGATTGAAGTTGCAATGCTCTAGCAATAGACAAAAGATGTTGGTGTTTCCTCTCCACTACAGAATTCTGTTGGGGAGTGTAAACACAACTCTTTTGATGAATTATACCATGAACATTGTAAAAATGAACCATAGCAAATTCTTGTCCATTATCTAATTTAATAGACTTGATATTAGTCTTAAAATGTAATTGAATCAGAATCATTTATGAAAGGAAACAATAAGATTCCTAACATCTGATTTTGATTTCAGCAAATAAACCCAAGTGCTTCTAGTAGCATCATCAACAATGGACAAGAAATATTTAAAACCTTCATGTGTTGGAACAGAATATGGTCCCCATATATCAACATGCACAAGATCAAAAGTAGAAGAACATAAATTATTAGTAGATGGAAAAGGTAATTGTTTCTATTTTGCCAGGACAGATATGACAAACATCAATACAAGACTTGAAATCAACAGAAAGTATATCTTGCAAAGATAACATCTTATTCATTGAGGGATGACCTAACCTAAAATGCCAAACTTTGGACATATTATGGAATGAATTGACAACAGAAAAGGAATTAACAGATTTGTGTTTATTGAGATGATCTGTCAAGGAATTGGGACTAATGCAATCTGATCTTTGCAACAAGTAGAGTTTATTGTCCACTTCACCTAATGCAATCGTCCTCCAAGACAAAAGGTCCTGTATGAAACAAAATTGAGAGAGAAATACAAGGCAATATGGCAATTTTTGGGTAAGTTTGCTAATCGATAAAAGATTGAATGAAAAGGAAGCTACACAAAGAACATTATCAAGAACTAGAGTAGTGGAAAGCCTAACTGTGCCAATGTGAGTTACTCAAGCACTTTCCCCATTAGGGAGTTCAACAACACATTGAGTTAAGCTACTTATGGTGGTAAGCAAACTAACTGAGCATATAATATGATCTGTGGCACCAGTGTCTAGGACCTAAGTATTACAACTATAAGCTATTCTATTTACTACCTTAGCAGCAAAAATAGAGTATATTAGGTTGAGAACAGAACCTGATAGTGGAGTAGTGGAAGAAACACTATTTGCCAATGCAACAGCAGATGACTCTGAAGCTGTGATATTCCCTCCATGACTTGAATTCCCAATCAAAGCCAAAATTTTCTGATACTGTTCAGTAGTAAAAGGAAAAGCTTGCTATGAAGGAAAGGATTGTTGTTGAGCCACTATACCTGAGTCCATGAAACCAAAATTAGGACCTCCAACCTGATTGGCCATTGAATTCTTTTCTTTGCCCTTATAGCAGGAGGGTAACCATGAAGTTTATAGCATTTCTCAACAACATGGCCTGTGATTCCACAATGACTACAAACAGGCCTTTCTTTCCCTTTGTTTTTGTTGCCCTTTTCAGTATGACTAGAACCTACTCCATGAAAATTCCCACCATTAGTAACACTACCAGAGGTTTTTGTTGCTAAAGTAGTGGACTCAACATATGCTCCTGTGGAATGACCAATTGATCTCTAACTTTCATCTTGAATAAGCAGTGAATAAGCCATGTTAATTGAAGGAAGAGGATCAATTAGCAAGATTTGCCCTCGAATCTAACTATATGATTCATTGAGTCCCATGAGAAATTGCATTACTAAGTCTTGCAGTTGATACTGTTGTTAGGTTCTAAGACTTTAGGAACTAATGTATTAGAACTTCAATTTGTATTATGTTGGCAAACCATGATCAAAACTTAGAGTCTAGAATTAGGCTGCTCAAAGTGTGTTTATGTGTAAAGTTGGAATCGAGTGTACTACAGGATTTATAGTGTAAATCTGCAAGGCTCGATCGATCGAAAATTAGACTCGATCGGTCGAAGCTCGTGCAGATTGTTTTTCTGCAGAATTTTCCAACTCAGCCCAAGCCCATATGACGTGTAGGGTATTATGTTTTGCCTTAAGTATAAAAGGAAAAACCCTAGCCACATTTTGTAGTTGTTTTTTATGCTGTATGTATGAATCTCTTGTGAGATCTAGATGTGTTTGCCTTCATACATACTTAGGGTTTCCAATTTCAAGATTGATGTCGAGAGCTTGGTGATCGCTTCAGTTGCTGCATAAAGAGCTTAAAGAAAACACAAGTGGGAGTACTTGTGGTTGCTGTGAATCCAAGAAAGAAGTAGTCCGTGGACTCGGAGCTGTCACGTAGTCATGGTAGTAAGTTTCCTACTCGAGGTAGCAATAGGATGTTAGTGGTCTAAGTCGCTATTGTGTAAATTTCAATTCTTTCATAGTGGATCTGTTTTACCTTGAGGATAGCCAGGTTAAATCCTCCCCAGGTTTTTTACCGATTTGGTTTTCCTGGGTTATCATATCGTTGTGTTATTTATTTTCCACACTGTTTCAATGATATGATTTATTTGTGTTAACCTAGATCTGAATAATTTACTTAAGTTAATCACTTGGCTAAATAACTAGGTTAATCTGTTTGTGTTTAAGGGGTCTAAAAACGTACAACTGTGGTAGCTTCTCATTGATCGAGCAAGTACAAGAACCACAAGTGCAACAGGGAAGAGCTCTGTATTCTCAATTTCATCCAATAGAACATTCAATTGAGTAAAATGATTTGTAACAAAGAGATCTCCTTGAGAAATCATTGCAAGCTTCTTCTGAAGTTGAAAGAGTCTTGGTCCATTCTTCTGAGAAAAACGATTCTTGAGATTAGTCCAGACTTCCAAGGTTGTGTTCTTGTAAACAACACTTGCAAGAATCTTTGGAGAAACACAGTTTAGAATCCAAGACAACCATATTATTGCACTTGGTAAAGCTTGAACAAGCACTGGAATTTTTTGCCAGTGTTGGAGTCAAAGTTAGGCTTCCATCAACAAAACCTAGTTTACTCTTTACTCCCAATGCTCTTTGCATTGACTTTGCCCAAGAAGGGTAATTATCATTGACGAGTTGTTGAGCAACAAGAATTGCTCCTGGATTCTCTGCATAATGCAGAAAGAAAGGATGAGACTCATTGATAGCTGATTTAGTACTGGTAGCCATTGAAGAAGCTTCAAAAGAAGAAGCTTTTCGAAGTAAAGAAGAAAAGAATCTTGAAGTGGAAGAAACTTCTAGAGAGAATTAGAGTGCTCTGATACCATGTAAGAATTAGAGAGAAGAGAATTTTCATTAATTGAATTAGGAAATTACACTATGATTGTTTATATACAAAATAAAGACTAACCACCCAACTAACTATCCACATTATACGGATCTAGAAAGCAATAATCAATCCACAAGCTGCACGTGTCTATAATTAACTAACTAAGTATAGCTTCCTAAACTACAAGTGGTACAGAATATACAAGTTGCTTAAGCTACTGTTGTTTATGCAGAAGCTGTGAACAGTGCTATTTCTTCCAAGGGCAAGACTTAGGTACAGTACTTAGGTGCTGTTCCTTAAGTTCTCCTTTTAAGATTCTGCCATGTGGATTTTTCCTCATGGAATGGAAGTGTATTTTTTTGTTAAGTAGCCACATGGCTCAATCTTAAGTGAGGAACCTAAGGATCAGCACCTAAAGTATTGTACCTAAGTTTTGTCCTTCTTCCAATCCCCTATTTCTTGCACCTTCATTCTTACTGCTTCAGTCTACTCCACTGCAATCTATTCCACTGCTAGACTTGACCTTCTAATAGCAACACCCACTACCACCACCAACTCTTCATAGCTATCACCTTCTAGTTTATATGGCTTTGGATTCTACAAGCAAGGCAATGGCTATGCTGTTGGAATTTTTATTGAAGGGATTCCTTAAAAGACAGTAGTCTGGACAGCCAATAGAGACGATCCCCCAGTTCCTACAGAGGCCATACTAAATTTCACAAGTAATGGACAACTAGTTCTGCAATCTGCACAAGGCGCACAGACGAGCATTGCCAACTCTCCTAGAGGTGCAACTTCAGCATCCATGCTTGATTCTGGCAACTTTGTTTTGTATAATTCTAATAACAATACAATATGGCAGAGTTTTAATCACCCAACTGATACCCTTTTGCCAAGCCAGCATCTTTCAGTTGAAAAAGTGTTAAATTCCAGTGTTTCAGACTCAAACCATTCAACTGGTAATTTTTGCTCTTAATGCAACTAGATGGATATCTTGCGATGTACCCAGTTGGAACCCCCTACACAATTGATTATGGTTATTGGAACTACAAAACACCTGGGCAAGGTAATAATGTGAGACTAAATCTGGATTATAATGGTCATCTCTACTTAGACAGTGGTAATGGCACGGCTGGTATAGTGGATCTAAATCTAGGAGATAATCCTACAAAAGGTTTACTCTACCTTTTGAGAATAGATGCTGATGGAATCCTGAGGCTATTCTCACACAATATGGATCAGAATGGTACCTGGTCAATCATATGGTCCCAGCCGGATGTAGGGCCGGCCTAAATGTTTCGGAGGCTAAGGCAAAATCTTCAAATGAGGCCTTTATTGTATCACTTAAATAATATTTAACTAGCATTTTATATAATATTTTTTTTAAATCCTTTCTTTTTACTTTTTAATATGATTTTTTTTTTTTAGAAAATGCTAAAGTTATAACAAATTTTCTACAAACTGATGTTGTAGCAAATGTGATCAATGACAACATGAGAATTACAAAGATATATCCCCAATCACAAAAATTCATTCAAAAATGCATTCAATAGTTTGTTGAAGTCCACCTATCATATTCATTGTCACATCAAATTATATAAGTTATGTAGTAAAATTTATAGTATTTTTAACATTTTCCTATTTGAATTACTTGTGATTAGTAACACGTCTATTTGTAGGACCTGTTTATTTAAATTTGACTTATCTCTATCTCTAGCATTACTTAGGGTCCATTTGGAAACAACTTATTTAGCTGAAACTGAAATTTTTTTGCTAAAAGTGTAGAAAAAAAGTTAAAAACTAGCTGAATAGTACAATGAGACTCATAAATAGTACCAAAACATGCAAATGGGCCTATAAATAGTACCAAAAAGTGCAATAGAACTCATAAATAATACCCAAAATAAGCTAAAATTCTAAAATAAGCTGAAAACATTATAAGCTCTCAAACGGACACTTAATTCTTTGAGCCTTCTTAATAGTGAAAAAAAAAATGTAAACTAAATTTTTTTTAATATCTCCCAAAACTTGAAAAAAAAAAAAAAAAAAAAAAAAAAAAAAACAATTTTTGCCTCTCAAATTTGGAGCCTTTCTCTAGTATGGGGCCCTAGGCAATGGCCTAATTGGCCTAGACCTAGGGCCGGCCCTGGCCAGATGACAAGTGTGCCCCAAAGGGTTTATGTGGCCTTAATGCATAGTATGTCAAAACTAATCTAAGTTTTGGTTACAATTGCCTTCCTGGATTTACACTTATTAACCAGAGTGAAATGAGTTCAGGCTACAAATAGAACTTCACTGCAGAAAGTTGTAAAGCAAGCATGACATAAACCATGGAGGCAGTGAATAATACCATATGGGAAGACAAAAATATTTCCGTTCTTTCATTATCAACCCAAGAGGCTTGCAAAGTAGCATGTTTGCAGGATTGTAACTATGATGCTGCGCAATTCAAACAGGGAGAGTGCAAAACGCAAAGTCTTCCTTTGAGATTTGGGAGATTACTTGAAAGTGACCCAAATGTAGCCCTCATCAAAGTAAGCATACTACAGCTAGAAATGTGCCAAAAAAAGCAAAAAAGAGGTCCTAATTATTAGTGTTTCATTAGTTGCTTTGGCATTTATTGTGTTGGTGATTTTTGGAATTGTAAGGTATGGATATCGTGTCTGGGCATGTAAAAAGGAATCTAATCATGGAAATATTGTCTTGAGTGAGGATGTTCTCTACGATCATTTACTTATGCAGAACTTGAGAAAGTAACTGATAATTTCAAGGAAGAGCTTGGTAGAGGAACATTTGGAATAGTTTATAAAGGGGCAATTGAGAATGACAAGAAGCTTGTAGCTGTGAAAAGACTGGAGAATGTGTAAGCCGAACGGGAAAGAGAGTTTCAAACTAAGATGAAAGTGATTAGGAGAACACATCACAAAAATCTAGTCCATCTACTTGGGTATTGCCATGATGGACCGAATAGGTTGTTGGTATACGAGTACATGAGTAATGGGTCACTTGCAAATATACTCTTCACACCAAAAAAACAACCATATTGGGATGAAAGAATGGAAATCCCTCGAAACATAGCAAGAGGAATTCTTTATCTCCATGAAGAGTGTATGCCACAGATAATACATTGTGACATAAAACCTCATAACATACTTATGGATGAAAGCATATGTGCAAAAATCTCTGAATTTGGATTGTCAAAATTATTGAAGCCAGACCAAACCAAAACATTTACTAACATTAGAGGCGCAAGGGGATATGTAGCACTAGAGTGGCATCACAAAATGCCCGTGACAATGAATGTAGATTTCTATAGCTTTGGAATCGTGTTTGTTTGTTTGTTTGTTTAGACCCCTTAAAAACAAATTAGTTTAACCTAATCAATTTGCCAAGTAGATACTTAGATTAATTATTCAGATCTCAGTTAAACACATGCAAACATATTACTTGGTGCCGAAAAGTAAAGAAGACAATATGATGACATAAGAAAACCAATGAAAATAACCGTTCCAAGGTAAAAACTTGGGGAGAATTTAACCTAGCTATCCTCAAGATAAACAAATCCATCATGATAGAATGGAAGATTACAATAGATTTAAACCCTAAATCTAAAGCTATCTCTTGTAGAACTTACTAACACGACCACGTGCAGCTCCGACTCAACGGACTCTTCTATCTTAGATTTGCTGAACACAAGCTCCCACGCTTATGACTTTGAGATCCCACTCCAAGGTTTTAGATCACCATCAGTAGTTGATCTTGTAGCAGCAACTTTTACAACACTGGATCTTGAGTTTCTTCAAAGAATATTGCTGATAGAAGACTTAAGAGAGCTTTGGGTACAAAAACCCTAGATCTACAATTAGAGGCACAAGATGCACTCTTCTCTCTCTCTAAAAACCACCCCTAAGGTTAGCCTATAATGTCCTTTAAATACTGGAAAAAACGGATCGCAATTTGGGTTTCAAATGGATAAGTTAGGGGTTTTTACGTTTGTTGATTTTTACTGATATGCGAATTTTGACTGATCAAACAACAATTGAGAGAACCAGATTGCATCTCACTTTTTCATCTTGAAATTGAGTTTTTTGTCTTGGACTTGAAAGTACACCATTCTAACTCAATGAGACTTAATTTATGTCATGGTTTGCCAACACCACAAACTCAAATCCTAACAATCTCCCTCTTTGGCAATCCGTGACAAAACTTACATACAACAAAATACCCATGTACAATAAAATGCCCAAATACATTACAAAACCCAATCTAAGACTCCTAACCTCGTAGTTGCAAGAAGAGGCAGAAGATCTTAATCGGAATATACCTGTCTTTCCTGAAACACTCATAAGAGCACATCAACATATGTGTGGAAATAAAGACAGATAAACAATATGAAACATAATAATAACAAATATGAAACCATAAGCAAACTAACTCTCCCCCTAAGTTAGATACATCAAAAACTTTTATTTTCTCCCCCTTTCAAAAAAATTTCATCTCCCCTTAAATAAAAACAGTTAAAAAACTTTTCAAATTTCATCTATTTCTCCCCCTTTTTGTCACATATTGACAAAGACAACTCAAAGAGAAGGTAGTCAATAAAAATACACAACAAAAGACAAGAGAAAATAGAGAATCAAGAAAACACAAAAGAATCCAGCTCTATTGAAAATAGAGGCAACTCCCCCTATGAACAGCACCGATTTTAAAAAACATTTTTGGGGAAATTTAGGAGGTGGAAAAAAACCAAAAAGACACAAACAAAACTTTAAAAAAAAAAAACCGAGGATTCACATGAATACAAATATTCTTTCTTTCAATATATGCAAACTTAACACTATGTACTCATAAACAGATGCATGCAAACACTACAGGCACAATCAGTTAAGACTATACAAAATAGATCTTAATGATATAAAAATTTAGCATGCAAAGTGTTTTCATGTGTTAAGGTATTTTGAAATCAAAACAACCTTAAGAGTAGAGAAAATATTTAAACATTTATTATCCACCATATCCCCAAAAAATATTCCCAATTTTTAGCAATTCACACATCAAGAAAAATAGCATATACTAAAATGTACAAAACTCAAAAATTAATCAATCAATTTTTAAATCAAGTTAAGTACCCAATTTAGCAAAGTGTATGCGTGTTGTGTGAAAACAATGAGAGATATGACTACAAAAATGTAAGATGGATAAAGAAAACAATGCAATGCATGTGAATCCTATCACAAACGATGCATGAAAAAAAAAAAAACAAATCGTTCATGGTTATATGAACCAGAAAAATTTCAATCGATCGAGTAGGAATCGAAAACAAATATGAAAATTTTTCGATCAATCGAGTCAGGCAGAGAGTCTTGAACACACAAACTCACAATTTCGATCAGTCGAGGGAGATCTTCGATCGATTGAACAATGTAAATTTTAAAACTTTAAAAATCTGAAAATTCTATGCAGAAAAACAACTTAAAAAGCAGTTTTTAAGACTCAATGCAGATGCACATGATCCAGAAAAGTTTTAAAAACATGATGCCTCTTAAATGCAAATATCAAAACCAATCAAGAAGTTAAAAACACATAATTTAAACTTCTTACACATTTTTTTTTTAAATCTCCCAACCAAAACAAAAATCTGCATGTACACATCAGTTTATATGCAATTAAAGATGGACAGATTAGTCAACACACAATCATATGTACAAAGTTTAGTATAGATTTGGGTGTAGTGTATGCAACTAGTAAGTGTACAAAGTGCAGAAAATGTGATATGTAAATAGTAATCAAACAAATTTTCTACATCATCAATCACATTGGTTTGAAAATGACTATCACCTAAGGAGTTACATCATATAACTCTCACACAGATCCTAGAAAACACGCTTGTAATCATGTAAATGTTTTTTTTTTATGCATTTTTTTATTTCTTTCAATTTTTTGTTTCTTTTGAAAATAACACCTCGTT
Organism: Notholithocarpus densiflorus; assembly: GCA_030021035.2. Classification (NCBI taxonomy): domain Eukaryota; kingdom Viridiplantae; phylum Streptophyta; class Magnoliopsida; order Fagales; family Fagaceae; genus Notholithocarpus; species Notholithocarpus densiflorus. The sequence continues at coordinate 1,218,339 of JARYZH020000089.1, read as the reverse complement.
TAATCTTGTTGTGCAAGGGCTACACCTTACCGAGCACGGTTTTTATAATTTGCACACAGGTGTTCATGATTGGCGAGTAACAGTGGTGAGATGTTTATTTATACCTTTCTCCTAGGATTTTCTAGTCCTTACGATCAAAACATGTGACATCAAAATCAAGATTGTTTGTTTAAATACTATAAACAACTCACACAATTAAGCACTACATAGCACAAACTAGCAATGTGCAAAAAATAGCTTATCAAAGCTAAACAAGGTACATAGTCATGAAATACAAATTTCATAGGCTAACCTCAATTACACATTTGGTGGTGTGTAATACCAAAAAAAAAAAAAAAAACTTTTTGTGTTTTTCAAAATTTTTATGACCAAAAATAAAAAACACACATTATGCTAAATGAAAACGATGCAAAAACAACGCATAACAGTGCTTAACTAAGCTATAGAGGGTACGCAAACAAGAAATATCAATTTCTTAATTAATCCATGAGTACATGTACTATCTAGTATATACTCATACAAAAACAAAAATAGCTTATGCATTCAGTTATGCAACACGTACTTTTCAAGTTTCTCCACAATATCAAGCATGTTCTAAATCAAGAGAGAGATATTATAATACATATAATCCTTAAGAAAATAAACAAGACCCAAAATAAAATATTTTTGTCTTTTTGAAAATTTTCAATGTTTTTGGATTTTTTTTTTTTTTTTAATAATCAAAACAAACTAAAAACAAAACAGCCAAAAACGGAAAGTAAACATGTCCACAAATAATTGAAAGAATTATATCAAGGACAAGTAAACAACACTCACCTTAGCAAGTCTTTCCTCACCCATATAGCACGCATCTTTGGCTTTGTAGGTGAAAAACCATGAGGAGCATAGTATAGTTGAGGGATTACAAACTTAATCTGAGAGAGACAAAAATCCTACAATTTCCTTTCACAAGCCAACAAGCTTTAATTTTTCAAAAGCATGTGAAACAATTTATCATGACTTATGGCAGGAGAAATATCATCACATATCCTAGACTGAAACACAAAATGCTTAAATTTCAATTTATGACAGTTAGGACGAATGTGACCAAAAACACCACAAAAGTGACAAACAAGAACAAATTTAGGAACATCAGTATTCCTAACAGCAGATCTAGTCTCAGATTTTGGTTTTTGCCTCAACAAAGAACAATTTGGTCTAATGTAACCAATAACACCACAAAGGTGACAGGTAGGCACAAAAACATATTTCTTCTGCAATTTAGCAGTAGGCTTAAACTTAGGTTTAGAAACTTCAGTGTCTACATCAAAACTTTTACCTTTGTCTAACCTAGCAACATAAGCCTTTTCTTTATGATTCCTCTTGAAAGGAGGAATATAAATCTTTTCTTTAGGCTTAGTAGGAACAAAAACAGAAATAGATCTGTTATCAACAGCAAGTTTGGTATTAGACAAATTTTCAAGTTTAGTTTCAGACTCGGCTAACTTTTGTTCCAAACGTTTTCATCTTTTCATCTCGAGAGGAAAATTGATTTCTCAAAAATTCATTATTTTTATTAGATTCATCTAATCTCACAATCAATTCCTCTTTTTCAAGATTAGCCAATATTAATTCTTCTTTGAATTTCTTAGCAATTTTCATAGATTTAAATCATTCCTTATGGAGAGTTTCACAGGCATCAATAAGATCAACAGAAACAATAGTGTCCTTTTTATTCAAAACAACACAGTTAAAAGTAGTAAGACACTTAAAATTGTCTATGACAACGGGGATCAAGGATCTCACTTAGGACGTTAATCCAATCGAGTGAATCCGCTTTGATACCACTTGTTTATTTGTTTAGACCCCTTAAAAACAAATTAGTTTAACCTAATCAATTTGCCAAGTAGATACTTAGATTAATTATTCAAATCTAGGTTAAACACATGCAAACATATTACTTGGTGTGGAAAAGTAAAGAAGACAATAATATAATGACCCGGGAAAACCAATGAAACCAATCGTTTCAAGGTAAAACCTGGGGACGATTTAACCAAGCTATCCTCAAGGTAAACAAATCCACTATGATAGAATGAAAGATTACAATAGATTTAAACCCCTAAATCTAAAGCTACCTCTTGTAGAACTTACTAACACGACCATGTGCAACTCCGACTCCGCGGACTCTTCTATCTTGGATTTGTTGAACACAAGCTCCCACGCTTATGACTTTGAGATCCCATTCAAAGGTTTCAGATCACCATCAGTAGTTGATCTTGTAGCAGCAACTTCTACAACACCGGATCTTGCGTTTCTTCAAAGAATATTGCTGGTAAAAGACTTGAGAGAGCTTTGGGTACAAAAACCCTAGATCTACAATTAGAGGCACAAGATGCACTCTTATCTCTCTCTAAAAACCACCCCTAGGATTAGCTTATAATGTCCTTTAAATACGGGAAAAAACAAATGGCGATTTGGGCTTCAAACAGACAAGTTATGGGGTTTTTACGTTTGCTGATTTTTGCTGATATACGACTTTCGACCGATTGAATAGCAATCGAACAGCAATCGAGGGAACCAGATTGCATCTCACTTTTGTCATCCTGAAATTGAGTTTTTTGTCTTGGACTTGAAAGTACACCATTCTAACTCAATGAAACTTAATTTTTGTCATGGTTTGCCAAAACTACAAACTAAAATCCTAACAATGTTGTTGGAGGTTATATGTTGTCAAAAGAGTGTTGACTATAATCTTCCTGAAAAAGAAGCTATTGTTGAAGAATGGGCGTACCACTTCTTTTAGTGTGGTGAGCTAGGTAAGCTAGTAAAAAAAGAAGAGGTTGACAAGAAACAATTGGAGAGAATAACTAAAATGACATTGTGGTGCATTCTAGCTGAACCATCACTTCGTCCTTCAATGAAGAAGGTTGTACTAATGCTAGAGGGGACGGTGGATATCTCAGACCCTCCAAGTCGCTCAGTACCATCTGGTGTTTGGAGTAAGCAGTGATAGTTTGAAAATTGGTTTGTCAAAGTAGTCAACTTTTTCTTGTGATTTTCTTTCAAGTTATATGTGTATGTGTCTTCAATAATGCATCTTACTTTTTTTTCTTTATCTTTTGCTTTTTGTGTACTTATTTTCTCTGGTTCTATGTACGTCTACTTTCATTACACAATGTTATGGACTGTTATTCAGACAGCAATTACATGGTACTACACAAGGGGATGAGCTGAATCTGATAGGTTATTTGGTTGATTGATTTGAAGGAGTTATTTGGTTAGTAGCTCTCATTATCTTAGCTGTTGGTTGTTATCTGATATTTGTTAAGTATTTGTAGTTTTGTCAATAACTCTGTTTTGGGGATTTTCCAACGGAGCAGTAGTTTGTTTCTTTATCATTTAGGTGTTGGTTAATTTTATGTTCAGTTGTAACGCTTTCTAAGGCCTATTATCATAACTAGGCTCATAATTTCCCGTGATGCAATCAACAAAGTCTATTTTTGCAAGTCCATGCATCTTTCTTGCTTCAATCATTGCCTTCCTCACAACCAACAGCTTAGATCTTTGCCTAACCATCAGTATTGCAGACAAGATAAGCATCTTTAAATTTTCTAATTGTTAGGACATATGTGTTTCACATGTTAAGAACATATGCCATGATTTTATGTAATTGGCTAATCTTTTGATAAAACGCACTTTACTTGTGTTTGGGTAGATCTAGGATGTGTTTGGGTAGATCTAGGATGTGTTTAAATACTTCTAGAAACTGTGTTTTAAGATCAAGTGTTGAAACCTTCAAGTCTATCCAAGAAAACAAGCTAAAAGTGCAAAATCATTAAAGCTCGACAGCTGTCTCGACAGCTGCATCTATCGAGTTTAAGAAAGCTGTTTTAGCCCCGTGTGCTCGACACCTGCTCGACAGCTACTCGACACCTCCTATCTGTCGAGGTTTATGAATTTCAGAATTTTGATCTGATTTTCTTGGGATCTGTGATTATGTGTTTGGACTTTCTTTTCTCCTAACCCTAAACATATAAAAGGATTGTTTTAAGGGCTGTCAATGTGTACACAAGTTGTACAAGTATTGAGCAAACTCTGTTCAAGCAAATTGTGACCGGAGACAAAGTTCTTGCCCTTGTTCATCTCTTTCTCTTGAAGAAGTTATTGTGTATTTGCACCGTAGGGTTTTATGACCAAGCATCTTCTTGATCTTCATCGTGTGGATGAACTGAAGAACTTTGCAGCCAACAATCTTCTTAGTTGGTGATTGAAGTCGCGTATTGGGATTCGTACAATTGGTTAGTCACATACTTGGGAGCCGTGCATCAAAAGGGAAAATTGTCACTACAAAATAAGTCCAATTGGGTATTGGGGTAAGGGTTCAACTGTAGATTGGTAAGGTACTTGGGATTCTTTTACTTGTAACCGTTTGTTATGATAATAGTGGAGTTTAGGGAGTGGTGACCTGAAAATCACCCGGTGGGGTTTTTGCCGTTAGGTTTTCCCAATTCGTAAAAAAATCACCGTGTTATTTATTTTCCGCTGCATAATTAGTTTATTGGTGATTTGTTTGTGCTACCACGCGTTTGCATAATAAATTGATTAATTAATAACTTGGCTAATTAATTAATTAATTTCTATCACAAGGGATCAATTCAGTTTGTGGCCTATCAAGTAGTATCAGAGCAGGCACACTCTGATTAGGTTTTAATCTTTGTTGTGTTTGATCCATTGACCCCTGTTTGTCATGGATAGAGGACAGTCATTAATTATACCTCCTTTATTTGATGGCACTAACTATGCATACTAGAAAGTACGCATGAGAGCTTTCTTGCAGTCTCTAGATGAGAAGGTGTGGCAAGCTGTGGAGATAGGCTGGACTAAGCCAACAGAAGTGCCGACCGATTGGGATGATGCGAAGATCAAGGCGGCAAATTTCAACAGCAGGGCATTGAATGCTCTATTCAGTGCAGTCACCAATGAGGAGTTTAAGAAGATATCCTCTACTGAAACTGCCAAGGAGGCTTGGACCATCCTTCAGACAACTTATGAGGGAACTAAGGCTGTCAAAGACTCAAAGCTTCAGAAGCTCATTACAAGCTTTGAAAAGATTAAGATGGAGGAGGATGAGTCGTTTGACGAGTTCTATGCTAAGCTTAAAGACATAGTGAACTCGGCGTTTAATCTTGGGGAGACCATTCCTGAACCCAAGATTGTGAGGAAAGTACTCAGATCTCTGCCTAAGAGATTCAATGCCAAGATTACGGCGATCGAGGAATCAAAGGACATTGACAAGATTCCTTTAACAAAGCTGGTTGGTAATCTACAGACTTACGAACTAGGGTTAACAAGGATTGGTAAGTCAGGCAAGAGCAAGAGCATGGCACTGAAGGCCAAGAATAGTGAGACAGATGAGTCTTCAGATGATGAAGATACCAAGATGAAGTCCTACATCACCAGGCAGTTCAAGAAGTTTATGAAGAACGCAAATGGAAAGGGCTTCGACAAGGACCGCAGGCAATCCAGTTCTTCTCAGTTTAAATGCCAAGACAAAGGGAAGAAGGATGCTAAGGAAGGTGGTCAGTACACTGTCCCTACAGGACCTAAGTGTTTTGGGTGTCAAGGTTTTGTTCATATGAAACATGAGTGTCCTACATATCTCAAGAGCATTGGAAAGAGCAAGGCACTTGCTGCTACCTTGAGCAACACCGAGCCTGAGGATGATTTCAACAATGAGGATGACGGAATCTTGAATGCCTTCACTGCCTCTGTAGATCCTACTGAAGGGACTATAGAAGATGTGGATGAAGAAGAAGATTTTGTGGACTCAAAGTTTGAGAAGATGGATGATCAAGATGATATCCACACGGCCTATGAGAAACTGTACAAGTTTTGCGAGAAGCATGAGAAACTGTATAGGCTGGCAACCAAGAAGCTCAATGATGTGGAACTTGATTGTGAAGAACTTTCCATAAAGTTTGATGAAGCTAATCAGTCCGTTGGAGCACTGAGGTTCGAGAACAATTTCTCGGCAGAGAAGACCAAAAAGCTTGAAGCAGAACTGTTTCAAGTCAGAGCTCAACTAGAGAGGGCTTCAAGTGCTAAGCTTGATGAGATGCTAAGCATTCAAAAATCTGCTTCTAATCGTACGGGTTTAGGGTATGATCTTTCTTCCTCTAATATTGCTTCTACAAGTACTACTGTTTTTGTTCCTCCTGCTAATAATGTTGAAATTAAGAACAATGTTGTTGAAACTGTGTTAGCTAGTGAGAACTTAGACAAGAATAAATCTATCTTAGGAGCACCCCCTAAGCAAGATAAGAAAGAAGCCAAGAACCTTAGGGCTAAAAAGGCTAACTCTCATAAGCCTAAACAGAAGAAGCAGCATCTCTGCCATCACTGTGGAGCTGCCGGTCATACTCAACCAAATTGCTATAAGTGGCTTGCCACTCAACAGAGCAACGGCATGATAGCATCCGGAAGCCAAAATCAGCTTCAATCCTCTCTTGCTCCCCTTGGAGATCTTCTTAAAGCCCTCATGTTCCTTTCGAACTTGAACGGTTTCAATTCTTCCCCCTCACCGTCGGTTCAAGGGTTTAATCAAAGCAAAGGTTCTTCCAGAGTGTGGAAAGAAAAGGGCTCCAAGTGATTCTATCACTTTCTTCTCTCATTTGTTTGTTTGCATTTCTTTGTGTGTTTTTGCTTTACTGTTTGAGTCAGTCTAGTTTTTATGCTTTGCTTAACATGTTTTTGTTTGGTTTTTTTTTTTTTTTTTTTTTTATTAAATAAAAAAAATTGAAAAATCAGAAAAATACAAAAACAGTGTGTGTTATGTGTACATTGGTACTTGTGTACCTTGGATGGCCATTGAAACAAAGTTTTCTAAACTTTGTATCTCTTGTAGCTTAGATGAGCATCTCTATGCACAACTAAGCAAGTGAGCTTTGTGACTATTGTTTGTGATGAGTAAGATTAAGTTGTCTCTTGTACTTAACACTCATATCACTCTTATTTGACGGGAAGGACTAGAAAATCCTAAGAAAAAAGCATAAATGACTATCTCACTACTGTTACCCGCCAATCATGATATGACACCTATATGCTTTGGCATAGCAAAAGTGTAGTGTCAATGACATTTGTGTGCTTCGACATAGCAAAATTGAAATGTCAAATGCTTACCAACATTGGGTATTTTCTTTTCTCTCTAATATGCCCATGCATGATTTGCTTAAATAAAATATGCAAAGAAAATGAAAAAGCAAAAAGATCAAAAATGCTTTAAATATGATTGCAAGCATGTTTTCTAGGAGATGTGGGAGTTATAGGATGTACTTCGAAGGTAATAGTCTCCATCAAACAGTTATGATTGTGTGTGAGTTAAAGTGATTTACTCATATCTCAAATTGTCATAACATGTTGACACTTATGCAATCTTGCGATGTTTTCACACACAACACGCAATATTCTTTGCTACTCTTGATACATGTGCAGGTACAATGTGATTTGGCCATTACAAGGTTTTACATGTGTTAATGTATGCTCACTAAACTGTCTTAACTTGTTTTTGAAAAATAAAATCAGTTAGACTTGTTTAGTGTGTGCGTGTGTTTTTGGGATCCATGTGCTTAAAAATTATTGTTAAGAGATGATTTTGAGAGCTTATTATGTTGATTGGATCATTGGTTGAGTTGCATGCTTGATTGCATTCATATCTGTGTTTTTCTCTCCTCGAAAAACTATTTTGAAAAGCTGGCTCGACACCTCCTCGATAACTCCTCGATAGCTGGCTATCTGTCGAGCTACCTTAGCTTTTTCTTATCGCATTCTCGCTAGCACCTCGACACCTGGTGGATCGATCGAGAAAGCTCCTACCTCCTCGATAGCTTCTCGACACCTGGTGGATCGATCGAGACTCTCTTCTTGTGTCTGATGTTGTGTTCCTCGATACCTCCTCGACACCTTCATCTGTCGAAAGCCATTTCCTCGATACCTCCCTCAACAAATACCTCGATACCTCTCGACACCTTCATCTGTCGAGATTTACTGAGGGTTCTTTTTAAGCTCCTCGTGCGATCTGCCTGTCATTTTTCTCGATATCTCTCTCAATTGATCTCTATTTTCTCTCCCAAACTCTCTCATCTCACTCCAATCGTGTTCCTCAAGGTTTCTTCAAGCTTCTTCAAGTTTTTCTTCACTTGGTAAGCTTCTGATCTCTCATTCTTCATGCATTTCATGTTTTGAAACCTAGGTTTTTGGGGGTTTTGAAAAATTTTGGGGTTTTTCAAAATTGATGAGTTATTTTTGAAATTTTGGGATGGGTTTTCACTTATATGAGTTTAAAATCTCATGGATTGCATCACATTAGCATTATAACAGTATTTTCATGCATTTAGATGTGTGCAATATGTGTGTGTGCTGGTAGGATTGGATTGGGCGGAGCCCATGATGCAATTACTTTTTCATTTCACATGTTCATGCATTTCCCATGCATGCGTACTATCTTTTCAATATAATTGATTTATTTGAATTGTTTTGGACTTTTCTGATTGTCTTACTTTTTCTCCTTCTCTTTCTAGTTACGTTAGTAGTGTCTATGGCACCTAAGCGTAAATCTACTCCAGCTCGGAACCCTCTTCGTTTCGGAGCTTCTTCGTCTTCTGATTCTGCTCCTCTCTCTCTTCGGTTCCGTGATGATGATACCCACAAGGCATTCTCGGAGAACTTTTCTAAACGAGGTGTTCATTCGGAACGCCAAGTTATTTTGGCAAACTTTGCCGACACCGACCTTCCCGATGTCATTCACAGTCGAGAATGGCAATCTCTTTGTAACGAGCCTGTCACTTGTCCTCTCGTGCCTATTCAGGAGTTCTACTCCAACATGCACGGGATTGACCGGTCTATCCCACTCTTTTTCACTCGTGTTAGGGGTGTTAGCATTCCTGTCACACTGCAGCTTGTTGCGGATGTGTTTCGGGTTCCTAGGATAGAGTTTCCTAACTATCCTAGTTGTGAGCGTCTGCGAACTGTGTCCAAGGATGAGCTTATTTCTGCTTTTTGTGAGCGCCCTTCTGATTGGGGTGAGCGTTAGTATACACCATGTAAGGTCTTTGCTAAAGGTCCTAGATTCTTAAACATGGTGATAACTTTTATACTCCATCCACTCTCTCACTACAACTAAGTCGGAGAGATGAAGGCAAAGATTTCATTGGTAATTCTCATATAGTTACACACATAGATTCCCAAAGATGAGAACATCATATACGATACGGAATCATTACAAGATGAGAAGTTCAGAACCATTACATAAGCATCAGTTTCTGCAACATATATATCTAAACCACAATCATCTAGATTCCACTTTTTTTTCACAAACACATAGGTACTATTTGGTCTTTGGCTTGCAAGTTCGCTAAAAAGCAAAGAGCAAGTTATTTGCTAATATTATTTAGGTACTACCCTTGGCAAGGTAGCATGTATCCCAGGAGGATATATAGTACTCTCTTTAATGTTTGTGACCTCCACCTCCATGACCTCCTTCCTGACCAGGGCCACCTTGATTGCCAGGTCCTTGAGGACCCTGACCTTGCCCATCTTTATGTCCGCCAGGCTGTCCTTGACCTTCACCACGTCCGCCGGGGCCTCCTTGTTGCCCAGGTCCTTGAGCACCAGGACCTCCATGTTGCCCAGGTCCTTGAGCACCAGGACCTCCCTGTTGTCCCTCACCCTGTGGTGGTTGCTCCTTATGACCCTGCTGATGAGACATTATGCTAAGCTTTTCTCAGAAATGATCAAACTATTGAATAGAGGATATGATAAGGTAAGTGTGTGAAGAATTATCTTCGGAGGATATTATGTATTTATAAGATCGGAAGTGGGGTCAATTTCACCATCACACACATGGTTTTGTTTGCACTTAATTTGGTTTTGGTGAAGGATAGCATTATTGTAATTGAAAAAAGTGTACTGTCGCGACCTTCGTGGCTTCACTAACGTTTTGCCACATGACATTAAAACATATTATCTTCTTTTTTTTAAATAATTTATTTTAGTTGTTAAATCAACTGGAAGAGATAGACTCAAATCTTAGATCTCATCATTCATCACAAGGAAACAGGGCAATGTTAATATGTTATTGAATTATAAAGCCTTTAATTCAGCAAAAAGAAAAAAAATTATAAATTATTTAATAATAAACCAATTATATTTTTTTTTTTTTTTAGAGAATTTCAACCTATAACGTCCGCTCCCGATGATAGCTCTTTATCATCAAACCAAGACACCAATCAGTTTTTGGTGTAGGCGATGATTGAACCTAGGATCTCTTATACAACCATCAAAGATTTTATCAATTGAACTAACTAGAACTCACAATAAACCAATTATACCTATTAAGCTATTACAACATTCCAAGTATATTTTTTATTGTTCTTAATTCTTAGACTAAGATACCAATTAATTTTGGTATAGGCCAGGATACAACATTCCATATTTAAGCTCATAAAAGGATAAATACAATAATAAAATCCACCACCAAGTAAATCTTACTTTTAATCATGACTAATCCATGAAATAAAAGTTGGCTAGTTCGTTTGTAAATTGTCGGCAAGGGCAAGTGTCTTCTTATTGGTTTCATGGCCTTGTTCATTCATTGATGGTTTGTGCTTTTATTATTATTAGTCACGGACCCCACATATTGTGCGTGATAATATTTTTAAGGTGGTTTAATCAAATTTATTTATTTATTTATTTTGAACTAATTTAATAAATAGTGATGTAATTAATATATATATATATAATTTATATCGTACCAAAATCAAAATAATACAATTTTTTTCAAGAATTCAAAAGGTAAATTAGCGAAAATATTAATTTTTTAATAAAAGTTATTTGTAATATTTTTTGTATAATTAAAAAGTATATAAAATTTGAACATTATTCTTTTAGCTTTAAACAAACTTTCTAAGTAAATCTTACTTTTAATCATGACTAATCCCCAAAATAAAAATTGACTAGTACGTTTGTAAATTGTCGGCAAGTGTCTTCTTCTTGGTTTCATGGCCTTGTTCATTCATTGATGGTATGTGCTTTTATTATTACTAGTCGCAGACCCCGCACGTTGTGCGTGATAAGATTTTTAGGGTGCTCTAATCAAATTTATTTATTTATTTATTTTGGACTAATTTAATAAATAGTAATGTAATTCATATATATATAATTTATATCATACCAAAATCAAAATAATATAATTTTTTTTCAAGAATTCAAAAGGTAAATTAACGTAAATATTAATTTTTTAATAAAATTTATTTATAATATTTTTTGTATACTTAAAAAGTATATAAAATTTGAACATTATTCTTTTAGCTTAAAACAAACTTTCTCAAACCCAATTTTTTCTGCCATACAATTAAAAACACCGAGAAACCTATCTAAAAAATTAATAAAACTCAACAAAACTACAATTCAAAATAAAAAATGAAAGGGAAAAAAATTGTAACTCTTTTTCCTTTAAAAAAAAAAGTACAATTTCAAAGGGGAAAAAAGTAGAGAATTTTCTTTTGAAAAAAGAAGAAGTACTGTATTAATGCTGTCATAATCTAATCTAAAATCTAATCCAACATGTGAAAAATGAATAGATGAATAAATAATTTTAAACACAAAAATTGAATTTGTTTTCTTAAAGATATCAAAGAATACACTAATAAGATAAGGAAGATGAAAAACAATATAAAATATTTGTAAACACTTAAAAAAATTACTCAAGCATCTAAGAACATCATATAACAAAGACATAACAATTTGCTACTAATTTTTTAAACAAAATATTTACAAATAGTAAAAGGAAACTATACAAAGATCATTGTCTTCAACTGCACTAACTGTTCTTCATCAGCTTGTCCAGACTATTCTGTTGTTTTCCAAATAAACTAAAATCTGAAAACAACACAAAATATGACATATTATAATATGATTTTCTCCAATTCAAACCAACATCAAACACCATTCATTAAAAGTATTTAGTGTTGTAAATAAAATGATTAAAAAAAAATACTTGCATCAAGGAACACATATGAATTAGCCAATAATAGGAAAATAATGGTACAAACCTCTAGTAAGAGATCCTCCTATGGGCAGTTATCAAGTTGTATCTTTTTGAACATCAATGATTAAGCAAGAACTGTGAATACCTTTTTATAGAAAATTTTAAAAAATTAGAGTTCTAAAAAACACAAATATTCATTAATCGTCTAAGGTAAAGACGCAGGAAAAAAAATCCAACAATAAATGAAAAAAAAAAAAATTTGAGAATGAGAGAGAGAAATAACCTTTTTTGTATAGGAAAAATCTGCATAGAATGGAAGAGAGTGATAAATTTATAGTAAGAGGATGGTAATAAGAAAAGTCAAAATAAAGAAAGATGAAGGGACAAAATAATATGTAAAATTAAAACCGCCCAAGATGAATATATATAGACAATATTTTTATTTTTATTTTCCATTGATTTATTATTTAGTTACAATATCAAAATTAAAGTAGATAAATATGTAAATTTACATATTCATCTACTTTAATTTTAAAACCGCCTAAGATGAATTTGTAAAGCCAATATATTTATATTATAAAAAAATTAAAGGTAAAAAATAAATATGAAAAAGACTAATTATGTGACCAATGACGTGATGATGAGGTGGCTCAATAGGAGCGTAGTAACAATAAATACTACGCTTCAGTTTTTTTATATATATATAGATAAGAGAGGTCATAATTTTTATCAAAAAAATCAAGCTTTTGCTTGTTAGGGGTCCCAATTATCCCTCAAAGCATAATCAAAAAGTTTATTTGTCATTTACTTGCTTTTCCATAATTTTCTCTTTTGTCACAAGAGCCCCACATAACCAAGGGGGTCATATGAACTTGGTATGATAGCAGGACATGGGAAACAATCACATGGAGAGATGGGGAACCGAGGTAGCTAATCTTACTTCCTTGATTACCGGCCAGTAACAGATGATCAAAGAGATGCTAGAAATGCTCATCGCAATTAGGGGTATGTATCCAACCCACCAACTAGACAATACCAACCCAATTCGTTTATAAATTAACAAATATCATGAACAAATATAACAAAAAACAACTAGATATATTTCAATATACCAATATTTGACATAAAAATTTTGTGTATAATTTAACAAGAAATTTTGAATAATTACTTTTTTATAATAGAGGCATCATAAAAATATTATGTTGGGTTACATTATTCCCAAACCATTCAATTCGTTTTTGTCCATTAGTTGGTTCAGTTGAGTTGGAATTTTATATTGAGTCTCGTGTGAGTCGAGTCAAGTAGATAGTTTCTTCAACCCATCTAACCTAACCTAACCCAACCCAACCCACTATATATATAAGTATATTATACTTATTTTAATTTTTTAAAATTATTTTTGTATTTTAAGAATTAGTTTTGATGAATTTTAAATAAAATTTATGCACATTACATGAATTGTAATAATTTATTTTAAAAAACATTTAAATAGTTGATGAAAGTCCAATTTTTACAAGGTATAAGATATGTAAGCATAACCCACTGACCCAACCAACCCAACCCAACCCACACCACGTGGGTTGGGTTGGTTTCTACATATGTAATGGGCTGGGTTTAGTTAGGAATTTCCCAACCCAACAAAGTTGGGTTGAGTTAAAGAAACCTTCCAGCCTAACCCATGCACACGCGGTGATATAACAACCTAAGAAAAGTGCTAGTCACATTTATGCTTATACCTCAAAAGGACTAGTCAAGTTATAAGTAAGGCTCCTCATAATCACTTATATAGCTTAGTTAAGGCTCACCACAGCCTCATCTCTCCCACTTATATTCCTAATGTCCTTGTCAAGTCCCACATTGTGTAGTGTAGTGTGAGAGACCATGACCTTAGCCCACTTGTTTTATTAGGCCGAACTCCTATAAATGGGTGAGACCATGTTTAATGCCTCTAAAACTGACAATTTGACTAATTATATTCATGTAAAACCCTTAATCTAGGGGATCAAATGTCAGCAATTGAATTGAACATTTTGAGAGGCAATTAATACGACCTAAACTATTCACGTGGTCTATGTTCACCTCAAGATCACGGTGTCTTGCATCCCCTCCCCTTTTCTTCCTTTATCCCCCGATCAACCTTGGGGAGACATATCACAATCCTTTACACAACTAGAAGAAGGGGTGTTCATCGGCTAGTGCGAGCCGATTTTTAGGGGATTTTCACGCCAAACAATCGATGTCGAAAAGGGGCTAATCGGCACCGATCAGCCCCACTAGGGGTCAATCGTCTAGCATGTTAGTGTTGGTTTTTCAACAGTCTAATGGTCAATTACCACTGAGCACATCAATGAGAGAAATTTGAAAGTTGCATGTTAAAACCCATAGATCAACATCACAAACCAAGAGACTAAGAGAGAAAGAAAAAAAAATACACAGCATGTGATTGATCAAACCTAGATGAGATTTGAGTTATGAACCCACAATTAATCAAACCCAGATCTTACCTTGTCCTTGTTGATTGAGTTGGCCCTGATTCATGTTGAGAAGAAGTAGATTTGGAGATCTAGAGGTGTAGATCTGGGTTGAGAAGAAGTAGATATAAGGTGTCTAGCGACTTAGAGAGAGAGAGAGAGAGAGAGAGATGGAACACATATGAGATCTAGAGCTAGAGGTATTTAGATTGAAATTTATATATATAAGTTTGGGGCGGCCAATTTGGTTCCTTGTCGGAATCAAAGAACTAGAAACGTGCTTTAAATCGGCCGGTATCAGAAAACCTTAACCTTCGCCAACTACCGCTTCTTTCATTGTCCGTAGCCCCATCTGGCAGTTCAATCAACTTGGCAGTGGCCAGTTATGTTGGGGACAAGCGGTTGATGAACAGCCCTAACTAGAAGTATTAAATAGAGAATAGCAACTAAGATATAAACTTGTTTTCACTAGATGAGAGAATGAATGATATTATTGAATAAGCATAGGTTGGAGAGATTCTCATTATCCGTTTGTAAAATGACCTTCTGACTATTAGTCTATTAAATATTGGCTAGAGGCATCACATATAAACATGGACAATTTGTTACAGTAAAACTTATTTTTCTTCGTCAAAGAAATTATTGCCTTTATGCAATTTTTTAAATAAAATAAAATTAATTACTAATGATACTAAACTAAGGAGAGGAATGTCAGCAAATCTTCAGATATCCAAAATTTCATGGACTTGGTAAGATCCTTCCAAAATATATCGCAGGATATCTAGACCTTCTTGCACCTGGTGAAGAACCCTCAAAACTAATTATGAAGACCAAGTTTGTTTTCTGCAAGAGTATACCAATCTGGAACAAGAATATCATTTCCAGGAACTTTCTGTGGTTGACACCCAGGTACCATTACATCCTGCAATCTCCTTACTTTAGTCTGCTACAGAAGGCATACATATATAAGATTCAATCAGCAATATGAAAGAGCTGACCGTGTCTATAGATGCATGGCACCATGACCATATTCAAACTTTCTAAAACAACAATATGATAGAGTGGGGCAGAAAATCAGGCTCCTTTTGAGAAAATTGCTTCTAGAGAATGACTTGAAATGCTATCAGAAAAAAACAAGCAGCAGAGATGTTGGAACTCTCGTGTCCAATGTACAATTTAGAATCATATCAAGTACATATGTGTAGTTCTCAGATAAACAATGTCATTAGATGTATACAATTAGTACAACATGAGAATTTAACTTACAATGTCTTGATACACAAACAAGCACATTATAGAATTCATGTCACAGCAGCAAGGCCATAAAGTGGAATCTAGTATTGAAAATTTCACAAGCAAATTAATGTATAAAAATACCTTCCATAACAAAATGGAAGTATAGATGAGATGCCTCAAAGCAAACCCAAAAATAAAAGGTATAGATTGAAATGAGATTCTAAGAGTAAGTTCTATGCCATTTTTGCCAAATAATACTTTTTAAAAAAATTATTTAGTAATATAGCAATGTTGATTATTTTGGTAAAAGACCTTTTTGAATCTCATTATGTTGGAGAGGCAACAGAGTTCAAACCTTGAACTAGTCTTCTAAAGAGACAAGTTTCATGTTGTAGTGAAACTCATCTCTTGAGAGACGAGTCAAATATTGAGTTCCTTGTTTGCAGTGCAACTCGTCAAGAGACGAGTTTCATGCTAGAAATTTTTTTTTTTTGATAAGTAAGAATGTTATATATACGAATGCTACTCATGCAGAAGAACATAAGAGCAAACCCAAAAATACAAGAAGAAGAAAACGGCTTATAAAAGAAAACCAATCAACGGAATAATTACAAAGAAGGAAAGCTAAGAAAAGAAGGAGAATCACTAGTCAAAGTGAGTCCCCGTAACGAGACTAATCCAAAAAGAAGTCCCAAAGAGCAAACATCGATCAAGGCTATCCAAATCCTCAAAAGTCCGCAATTTCATTTCTTCAAATGTCACCATAGGGCGCTGCATGAACTAAGTTCAAATAAGATGAATGCTTCCCTGACCAATTCCCACTGAGCCAAAAGAAAATATGGTATCGATCTAAGTATAACCCAAGACAAATAAAAGTTATAAAGACAAAGCTCATGGCCGATAAGCCATCTCACAATGAAGAAGTAAGTGGTCTACCGTCTCTCCACAATGTCAGCACATAATGCCTTGATCCACAAAATCCAATCTCCTCGATCTCAAGTTATCTTACATTAGGATCTTATTCCAAGCTACACACCAAACAAAAAAGAAGCTATCGCCTAGAAAACTATTTGCTCTCCATATAGCTTTCCAAGGAAAGACAATTGAGGGAGAATCCCTTAATTTGTTATAATACGACCGGATGTCAAATTCCCCATTAGGCTTCAACTTCCATCTCATGCTAGAATTTTCAAAAAAGGTTATATCCCCAAATACTTTTAAAAACAATCCTAATTAACAAAATCATTTTTAAAATAGTATTATTAAGCAAAAATGGTCAAGTTATATGTTTATAAAGGTTATACCGACCTTGACTAATCTATTAAGGATCCATAGCTAACCCCAAGATTATGGGATGAAGACATGATTGTCGTTGTATTCTATTTGGGATGTCCCAAAATATAATCCTCTTTGAAAAGTAAATAAACATTATGTTGATAACTTTCTCTCTTTCTATTAAGTTTAAATTAATGAGGGTCATTTTGGAAACTTGCATCTTTAAAATAAAAAATAAATAAAAAGACAATGAATTAAATTCTTTTTTTTAAAAAGTGGTATGCAGGAAGTAATTGATAAGCAAACAAACTGAATAAGTCATAAGAATGATTGAAAACTTTTTCGCCCTATTGCGAAAATGTATAGTCCACAAATGGATGAATAAATGTATGACATGAATGGAGTAGAGAGAGAGAAGGGACAACGGGTAACGAAGCCAAATTTGATTTAGAAGTTCTGGATAGCTACTAGTTATAGGGATTATTAAAGAACTAGGGTTAGGGTTTTGGTGGGAAAATGTAATAAAACATTAGGGAATGTATGGGTTTAAAAAGTGTAGGGAAAGGTTAAAATTGGAGAAGAAACAAAGGGAAAATTTTGAGGATTGGGGGCTGGTCTAGGTTGCAAACAGTAAGCATAAACAGTCTTATGGTGTTTAGAGGGTTTTAGAGAGCTGATTGATGAACTGGTGGTTGAGGGTTTCAAATATTAGAATTTTAGGGTATGAATAGATCTCAAATTCAGATTTATATATTTTATTTTTGATGACGTGGATCCTCACCAAGGTAGGGCCCTTTGGACCCACCCCTGAGAGGTGAACCAGGATACCGCGACCCCACCTGCAAGTTCAGATTTAATATTGGCATAAACAATACCTAAACATCACATGAGGGGTTGCTGAATTCTTCATAAATGTATATATTATTAATCAAACATAAGTCCTTACATTATATATATATATATATATAAATATGTGGCTAACACCTAAGCCTACTAGAACTTGGACTCCTTGAAACCCTAATAAGATGTGGGTTCCTGGACTTTACTACTAAGCCCAAACTAAATAACTAAACTGCAAATAAAAATCCAATTACTTGATAAAATCCAACATAAGTCCCCCATGGACCACTCCACATCCCTTGTCAGAAAACAAAAATTTTAGAATTGCCCTAACACTAAAATAAATAAACAAAACTAAAGAAATTTGAGCAGAACCTAGTTGATGCTAAAAGGCATAATAAATAAAGATAATGATTTGGTAGCAAGCCTATTCCTATCCAAATTTGCAAGTAGTCTTGACATCATCTGATATGTGCCAAAATAATGCTTGGGTATTAGAATTAGCTTTGGGATGCCTTCAATCAGTTTATGTTGTTAATGGTTGCAATCATGGTCCTCAATAATATATATATATATAAATATATATATATATATATATATATATATAAAGAGAGAGAGATTTAAGGAAAAACAACCTTAATTAAGGAGCCAACAAGTACTAAAAAAAGAAACAGCAGTATGTACCTTATCTAACACACAATTCTTTCCAACAGCTGTATCTTGTAGTATATGAGCAGCCAGCTAAAAAGACAACAAATACTTGGGTTATAATACGATTTTTGTCTCTTAACTATGTTAGGTTTCATTTTTCATCTCTGAACTATTAATTGTTTCAGTTTACTTGTTGAAAATTTGAAAACGCATGAATATTACTCTTATCCTGCCTTTTTGTTACAGAGTGAAGGCAATTATTGATGTGGCAAACCTTTTCTGTACACATGTTCTTCCCATGCTAGCATGGACATTGGCAATACTGGTCTCAAAATGTCAGAACATATGAAGACACGTTACATGAATGGGTCTCAAATTCAAACCATTGGGATAACACATGGATCTAGTTTTGGCATGATCTAAGGGGTGGAAATTCTTGTCTAAAAAAATATGTTTCCTGATTTTTTTAAATTGGCACTAGAAAAGGACACTTCTTTGCTTCTCATTTGAGTGGTGAACGGAGTTGAAATCCTCAATTTTGTTGATCTTTCCAAGATTGGGAGTTGGAAGCTACAGAGAGTTTCTTTAATTTATTGTACTCCAAAATCCACAAGGCCAAGATAAAGACCATACGTCATAGAGTTTAACTAAGAGCTGAAAGTTTAAAGTCCATTCTTACTACGATGTTCTTAAAGGATCTACAGGAGTTCACTTCCCATGGAGAAGTATATAGGTGTTAAGGTACTTCACAAGATCCTTTTCTTTGCTTAGACAACAACATTGGGTAAAATACTGATAGTGGATTATCTTTGGAAACGTCACAATTCAATTATTGATTGGTGTTGCATATGCAAGAGTAGCGGAGAGTCTTTAGATCATCTTCTTTACATTGCTCAGTGATAAGAGATTCATGGTCATTTGTGTTTACCCTCTTCAGGGTATTTCGGATTATGGTGGAGACAGCAATTCAGATGCTGGGATGTTGGCAAAGGAAATTTCATTGTCATAGAATTTGAAGATTTGAAAGGCTACTTCCTATGTTTTGTGGATCATTTGGTGAGACATGAATAGTAGAACTTTTGATGGCGTTTAATGGTCCCAATCATGTAATCAAGCAATTGATGTAGTGAATCCCTGCTTTATAATTGGATGACTATATCAAATACCCCATCATCTTCCTTTCTTGTTTTTAAGATTTACTGAGCTTGGTATTATGTTCTTAGGGTAGTTCAAAACAAATTGTGTATTTGAATTATCTCCTCTTTTGAATAAATTATTTTACTTATAAATAAAAATAAAAATAAAAACCCCAAATATGGCATCAGGAGTGATCAATTTACCTAGAAACCCAGCGCCAAACCCTCCACCAACCCTCCATAGCTTAATTACTTTTATTCTTACTTAGAATTACATTCCCTTCCTCCGTTGGCAGGCCACTGTAGTCATCCTCAAAAGTAGTGTCCTGCTAGCTCCCTTCATCAACTTGTTGCTGCGTGTGCCTCACAAAGGACCATCATTTAATGCTACTGAGCAGCGTCTCCATCCACCACGAACTGGAACTACTGTCACAAGAGTCCCATCCAGCCAAACTGAGGGAGGATACTGCTGACAAGTCTTGGGGGAGGTTTCCAGCCAAAACCAGCCCTTCACACCTATCTCCATTCTGCTAAGGTAAACAATCTCACATGTTGAGATTTCACCATTTCATTTTCCACCAGTTTACTGACTTAATCATTAAACCTCCCTAGCAGCCTGATTGGTCTTAAAACTGAGATTTTCTCTTTGTTAGCAGTGTACCCATCCAGTTGCAATATCTCCACCAAGTTTCAGTCTTGCTGAAGTTTTGCTGTCAGTTCTGTTGTTCCCTGAAACTTTTACCCATATGCAGTATTCTTCCCTCAGAGTCTGTATATAGAATTTTCATAGAAACGAGATGATCATCTCATAACCTCAGACTTCTCAGAAATTTCTTCCCAGTAAAATTACTCATGTTTGCTAACACATGTGGAAAAACATATTAATCCCTTTGGCTAATATTGCTTGTCCATCTTTGTTGTGGATGTCTCATAATACATGTTCCTGATGCAGGCAAGAAAGAGTTCAAGGAAGAAGCAAGGAATTATATACGAAAATATCCAAGTTTTATGGTCTAGTTTTGATGAGGAATTTCTTGACACCTTTAATAGGTTTAGTTATTATTGAGGCTTAGTGTTGAGTTTTTAGGTAAAGCTGATGGATCAGTTTAATTAAGTTTTTACTAGAATAATAGGGCAATTTGGTAATTTCTAGAATTCTCAAATGGGCTGTCCTTAGCTGTACCAAAGCCCATGAGTCTTATTTTATGTTTTGACTCAGCCCTGTTGGTTTAGGAGTTATTAAGTCCCTTTGTTTGTTATTATTAATCCTAGACATTATAGGAAGGTTAATTCTTTTGTTATATAACATCAGCACACACCTTTGAAATCATGTTTTGAAAACACAATTTCAGTTATAATTGAATGGTGAAATAAAGTTTAAAAATACGATTTCACAATTTTAACTAAAATAGGATTTCCAGATGGCATGGCATTTTGTGTCTTGTACACAGTGTATATATCACCACTCTTCTAGGAATAGGTTTTTTGGGTCTAATTCAGCTACAGGAAAAGGATTAACAATAGCCTATACTAAAGGCTTTATTTTTAGTCAATACTATTCATAGTGAGATTGATTCTGTCAAAATTCAGCAGCTTTATTTTAAGCTTGTGGGAGTGATTGCCTTCTCTCCTACCCAAGTGTGATTGCTTGGGGAAAGCCTAGGTATGATTGACTAGTGTTTTATTTATCTTATTTCTTGTATTCCCTGTCTCCAGCCCCAAACAGCCATCAAAGATTCAATCTTTTCTAATCTAAAACCCACCCTCAAACATCGTCCTTATTCAAGAACCCTTTAGAACTCGTCAAAGAAATCTGTGCAGTGCTGAATTCTTAAGATCCTAAATCATTCAGTTTCTAAACTCAATGTCTGTAAATATTTAACTTTTCAAATTACACATCTTCATGTATTTCCAAAATAGATAGATTTCTTGTCTAATTTAATTGGGAAAAGCATATTTCATATGCAATTCAGATAACAAATCACTAGAGACTTTGGCTGGGGAAAAGACTGCTAGAAATTTGAGGGAATATGAACTGACTATTCAGACCTGAAATTGTAGTTCCTCATAACCTTGTTTGAATGGATGAAAGCACAAGAATCTTTTCTTTCTTCAACTTATTAAAATTATGGATCATTGTAATTTTAGCTGGATTGTGATGTATATCTGGTATACGTCATGTGTACTTGGTGCATTCTATTTCTCTTAATAAACCTTATTATTTATCCAAAAATAATAATAAAAAATCTTCCTAAATAAGTTTCTAATCATATGCCAATGGGGTTGTGGCCTGGATTCCACCCTTGGTGATAAAGTAAGGTCATGGGTTTGATCTCGCTTGGGTGCATGAGTTACTATACTTAGCAAAAAAAAGAGGGAAAAAAATTTTATTGATTGCACAAACTTAAATCCTCAACAGTTTTGGTGTGAGATCATCCAAGGTGAGAAGCTTTGATGCCAACTATTCTTGATAAAAGCCATAAATCGTAAAAGGTACAAAATTAGTTTAAAAAAGTTGAATACCTCACCACCACATTGGTACTCTCCCTCATACTTTACGGTTTCAAGTTAACAGCACGTTCAAGGTAATTTATCCAACATCCACACTGAGCATATCTCTTCTGGCCCATCTCCATACCACCCGAGAGTGATACTGTTTACACAAAGCATATGGAGTAACTTCCCAACTGATTACTAGATGTAACGTGAAAAGAACATGAATAACAAATTTGATAAGCATCCAATTGTACCTCAAGCATTTCTCTCAAAATATGGTTCTTCATTAAAATAAGCTCTCGGCGTATGAAAGATAAATGGCAACTTGTATGCCATAGCTTCACTATTTGTGCCATATCCAATCTTTCCTGGAGTAGCAAAAAAATAAAAAGCACAGGTACCAAAAGTAAGTTCGGTACTAACAGCTCTAGACAAAATCTCAATCATTTGACCAAGCAACAGCTCTAAACAAATTAAAGTTATTATACAGGCATACAATCTGAAGCTGCTATTAGGTCAGGCGTATAAACATCTTTGCAAGCTTTATGAAATTGGGGAGCTCCTGATTGTCTGAAGCCCCACAAACCTAAATCAGAGCATAATAGAATTTAATATTATCAAAATGAAATGAAGAAATAACTATGATCGTGTATATACCCAACAAAACTTACCAGGCACAACCAACCAGCAGGTAAGTACTCCTCATTCAACTTCAACCAGCTGGCTGGAAGTGACAGACAACAACACATAACAGTCAGAATTTGTCTTAGCAATACCTAAAGCATAATAAGCATATCACAATACCTAAGGACAAAAATATTGGTTTTAAGACAAGCAAGTTACATCAAAAGGGTCTCTTAACAGATAGCATCCTAAGCATCTGGTATAAAAATAAGTTCAACATAAAGTTTGTAATAGAACATTCAGAAAGCTAGTAAAAGTAGATTACAGAAAAAAAAAACAAAAAACAAAAAAACAAACAAACAAACAAACAAATAATAATGATGCGTAGTTGATATGGAAATTGCTTCTCAATATCTCCCTTTTCTTTTTGGTTGGATGAAGTTGCTCAAACTAACTGGCATTTTCACAGATTGTAGCAAATACATGAAGGCACCATCACATCAGGGAAGTGAAATGCAATAGTAATTGATTAATTAGGGAGGATGAAGTGGAGTGTGACAATTGTATGTTATGTAATATAATAAAAATACACATCCATAATATTACTAATTAATTTTACAATTATTTACAGAGGAAAATTTTTAAAGATAAAATGATCAAAAGAAGGCAAGTGGAATTTGGACAAAGATGTTGATAAGATGTGGGATGATTGTATCAAAGAGTGGCTAAAGATGCACTTGGCAAATCTAAAAGATGTAGGCAATTGACTAAAAAGGCTTGGTGGTGGAATAAGGAGGTTCAAATAGCAATTAGATTAAAAGAGAGAGCTATGAAGCTCACCTAGATGTAGAGACAATGCTGTTTATGGAAATTATAAAGTGGTGAACAAGATCTAATCTTATCACGCTTTTCATTCTGACAGTCTGGAAAGTCTAAGATTATATGCTCTTTCGATATGAAGAATCAAATGATAGTTGTGAGAGGGAGGGGTACAAAATTGGCTTTTACGAGGGCCCATTCCAAGAGTGTAATAAATTTTCATGCCATTCACCTAAAACTAGCCTTAGAGTCTTAAGCTAAAGGTCCGTTTAACCAATCCCCACAACAGCACCCACCCCCTTCCTCCACCCACTCCCAGCCCCAAAAGGAAAGATCCCAACTTATCTTGTTGGCCATTAAGCATAATGAGAGCCAGGAGGTAGCCCTACCCCAAATGAGTTAGGACACCCACCAGCCCATTGGGTCCCTCATATCCAGCCACCAACTCAAGATGTGGGAATTTCAATGAGCTAATGCCTGAAAGCTAGAAGGGCGCAATTGGCCACTTATAGCACAATGGCAACAACGACTTAATAGAGAAGAATAGAGAACAGCTTGCAACATTCTGTCTCAAGAAACTGTTATCTCTATGTCTAATAAAATTTCATGCAAGTTGCACTTGTCTGTGATGATATGATGACCAACTTTAGAATGTTGTAAGGTATTAGCATTTTGAGAAAAATTGTTCTCTCTCCCCATTTGGGCAGTCCTCATATTCAAACAAGCTATTGAATCCAAGAATTAGGATATAATTAATTTTCTATGTTTCATTACTTTATGATATTTGTTTACCAACAAAATAAGTTATTTTCTTCTAACAATTTGGAGAGGGATTCATTCTAATACATATATTATTTTCAAAGTCTAAAGAAAAACAAATATCAAAGAAAAGGAAAACAGAAAAATCTTATAACCAGTGCAAATAAACACCAGAATTTCTACCCAGATAATCAATTTTGAAAACTTGGAAGAAAGTAACCTGGAAATTCTCCAAACCATTTAAATTCAAGGTACTTTCACCAATCTTGGTCATTCTAAGATGTTGAGGATTCAAAAATTATGGAATGTAAACGAAAAATTATTAGAAATATACCAATATATCCATGACAGCCTAAATTATACCTCACCTGCCCACCAAAATTAAAATTACTAGCTTCACATCATCGAACTCCAAGATCTTTCCTCACTGCATTGCAAGGAAATGTTTGATATAAGCATAATACATTAATTCATAAACATTGAATTTTTGAGAGTTCTAAATCACACCTCTTCTCTAGATTTGTGTAATCTCCTCCCGACAAGGGGTACATCAATAACACCACAATGCAGGCACTAAAATGAAAAGGAATATTCAAATACCAACTAGAATAAATACCCTACAACTTATTCATTGCCAAAAGAGCAAGGCAGATATGTATAGAGCCACAGACAAACACAAAGACAGAAATACAACAGAAGATCATAATCCCTATAATGGGATTATGAAACAAGAGTAAGAAAAAAATATTGCTTAAATATTAACTTTAAAGAAAACAACCACAAATAGTGCTTCAACAAACATACTTGGGCTGTACCCAGGTAGACGGATTACAAACTCGCTATGGGAATAATCTTCCAGCAATCTGCATAAATTTTAGTAAGACCATTTAGGTTTTGGCACAGCAATATCAGTTATTTCATCTGCAATATTAAATTAAGAGAAGAAAAAGTACAAGTATAAGATTGAGGCATGCATACACATTGACCACTATATATGAGTTAGGTTCAAGTTACACCCACTTAACAACCTTACATGAGATTGATGTTTTTGTCCAATCCCACCATGAGATCACATGTTCTATCATGTATCATGCATACCACATTTACACTGATTAGATCTAATGACTATCAACCTGTAAATTCGCGTATTCAATTTATTATAAAATAAAAATAAAAACACTAGGTGGTGTAATTATCTTAATATAGATGAGATGGTTCTTAATCTCCAATCGTCTTATATTGACAAGTATTATGGGTTTAGGAGACATAATCTACAATGGAGTCTGACAAAATATGGAGCTGATAAAAAAGAGTAGGTGGTAAACATTAACCAAAATTACATTAAGTATAACTTGAACCTATGTGTGTACATATATATAAATAGTGAGCCCATAGGCGCATTGGTGAATCAAATTGTGAGAAAACACAATATAGAATACAGTACAAAAGTTACCTGGGGAGAAATCAACTAGTTTCCAGAGAATGAACATAAAGATAATGATAAATAGAATTCCTATATAGTACCTCAATGTCAACGCTAATACAAATGCATGAGTCAAATTAAGGATTACATGAGTCCTTTTTTTTTACTTAAGTTGACATAGTCTGATTACTACCCCTTCCAATTTGCAATATGTTTGGCAATGTGCTGTTATTATAATTATTGGAGAAATTAACTGTTGAGTGTAAAAAAAAAAATCAAGAACTCAGTTTTACTATATGATAATGTAAAATGCATATTACAAGTATGCAGTCACAAGTGGCAACAATCACAAAATTAGATAAAATATTGTATTGCAACACTCCCCTCAAGTGACAAAGATATTGTACATGCCCAGCTTGCTTAAAATAGCATGAAAATGGATTACATATAATACCAACTATTAATATTGCTCACAATCCTGCCCAACATGATAGGATTGTGAGCAATATTAATAGACTATGTGTCACAATACAATCACATGGGTGACAAAAGTAGATTTAATGTGATGTAATGGTACAAAAATCAGATAAGGAAGCTTATCTAAGTCTACAAAAAAATTCACTCCAGAGAATAGAGGTCTTTGCTACCCAAAATTTGTGATTTCACCAAATCAAAGTTGGAAGGCAAGTCAAAAATGGGGTAACATTCTTCAGATCTCTCTGTTTTTGCATTGTGCAAACATCCTTAGAGGAGATGGGCAGGTAAAAGTTGAATTCTTCATATATACAATTAAATTTTGCATAATAATCTTCTAAAGGAAATATTTAGACCAAGGGAGAAATAATTTTGATGGAGATCATAAATATGTCATAAGATTATTGTAAGCCTGTTCCACTCAAGTTTGGTAGTTGGCCAAGAAAAAACCATACTACAATTTAACTTAGACTCCCGTATGGTTCCACAAGAACTCCTAATCTATGCATCTTCTACTCCCCAATCATCATATTTAGGATCCATAGAGAGAATATCATCAATAAGAAAGTGAAATTTTTTTCTTCTGACCTCAACAGCTTGAGCCATTATTATAGTACTCCCACTAAGGTGAATGGAGGCAATAGAGAGCATATTAGGAGACAACATATAATTAGGATGGATATTATCTATTGACTCCATAGTAACTCTTGTCAAATCAAACATATAAACTAAACTAAAAAAGTGTAGGCTCTCTAATCAACTACAAAAAAACTTGACCTACCAGAACAATAAACTAAAAGAGGGCATGCTAATTGACAAAAATAATAGTAAATAAACTTTGCAATTTTACATTGGCAGATTTTGGGACCCACGTAGACTGTACACCAGTCCAATACTAGGAACAATGTTTTTTTTTTTTTTTGATAGGTAATACAATTTTTTTGAAAAAATGAACATCATGTTCATGATGATGAACACTTTACTTTGGACATGAAGAAAATACAAAAAACACGAGCTAAAACAGCTAACAAATTGTAGAAGGCAGAATTGGAAATACATTGTGTAAGACCAAATACGAGCCCACTGAAATAAAGTGCCAAAAGTTGTTTTAAAATATCTCTCGTATCTTCAAAAGATACAGTCATTCGTTCCTGCCAAACTAACCACAATAGACAACCTAGTATCATATTCCAGATAGTTGACTGATGCTTACCAAACCAATTCTCCCAAACAACCAAAAAAAGAAATTAACCGTCTTGGCATTGCAAGGACTCCAAACACGCAGAAAAACTTCACCACAAAGCATAAGCCAACTTATAGTGAAGTAGAGATGGTCCCTGATTCCCCATCACACCAACACATGCAACACCAATTCACAAGGGATTGACCTCTCTTAACAAGATTATCAATAGTAAGTATCCCATCCTTGGCAGCTGTCCAATGTTATCAGGAAAGCAGAAAAGGAGAAACACTCAACAATTCTACACAGCCAAATTTCAGCCTTGGGTAAAACTCTATCACCAGTCATAACACTAGGAACAATTATTATGAATGATAGGAACATATCCCAAAAGACTGGCCAAATAACTATATTCTCACTTCAAAATTAATATTCCTTCCTTGACAAACCATGACAATCATTCCCTAGACACTAGTCATAGATAGTCAAGTGCCAAACTCCCACTCCCTTTGATTGGCTAGGGAACCATACTGACCTCCCAATAAACAAGTGCCACTTAAAATCATCCCTAAGAACCTACCCAAAGGAAATCTCTGTGTTTTATTTTATATGTACGAAAGACTTATAGGCATAGTAAAGATAGACATAAAGTTGGTGAACTCGATTGAGAACTCTTACTTCAGTTACAAACTGAATGCTTGGTGCCTTTCGTTTTATTAGTTAGCATGCTAAAATGGGTGTCTAGTTTCTCCTTCAACCAACTTCAAAAAAAATTAGTTGCATTGTTAAAAGGAAATATATAATTTAATAGAAAAACAAAGGTGGGAAGCAAGATAACAAAATATCTGCAATCAAAAGATCTTCTGATTCATTTAGAAAAATCCCTTGTCTATAATATATTGTTCTTAATACCACTTAAATGGAAATTGCTGTAGCTGAACAACTCAGATGCATATTACTTTTAGATGCAAAAATAATGAAGGATTACCTGCTGAAGGACTGATCGATAGTGAGATCAGCACCATCACATATTCCGCATAGATAAAATCCCAACTGCCCAGGTTTCAAAGGAGTAAAAGGTGGAAATTGGGGTTTAAGACATGCTGCAAAATTCTATAGACTTAATAAATCAAAATTAAGGAGAAGAGCTCCAAATGTAAGAATATATAAACAGGCCTTGGTGGAAACAAGAAACAGTAAGGTATTACTAGTAAAAATCAAGCATCATCATTCCAAAATAATAATAATAAATTAAAATAAAAATCATTACTAAAATCAGTCATTTGGTTCTTCCCCCAGCGCAACTGCATCTTATTCCAAGCGTAACCTATAGTCTTTGATAAATAATACCGGGGTTTTGTAAAATGTCTTCATTTGAGAAAGTATGCATCAAGCCACAACATATCACTTTTCCAACAAGTCCATTGTTATTGTTTTATGGTTTAAACATGTATGTTCAATCAGTTTCCTCCCCAAGAGAGTAAAGCTTATTGTCATATAATTAACTTTGCTTATATCTAATTCTCAAAACAAATGAGAAATCTCTAGGGTCCACAAAAACCTGATTACACAAAATATGTAACATTATTTTGATAAAGTATAATTTTGTGCCAAAGATATTAGGGAAATTTTTGAACAAAAAAATCTTGTATATGCTAGAAATACAGATATTATCGCGTAAGAACAATGTTGAAATTGTTATAAAATTTCAATGCAATTACCAAATACACTATTATAACATAATTTTTTGGTGAAATATTGCCCAGATATATCGCCAATATTTAACTATTACCAACATGCCACAATACATCACCAGTATTTAAATTCTAAAACATTGGGTCAGATTTCAAAGCTGCATTTGAAGATTACAAGCATCTTCTACGTAGTGAATTTGTTACATTTTGTAGCAAAGATCATATAAATGAAAAATTTACAGCTTCAGATTAGAAGTGTCAGTCATCTGAACAACAGTGCAAGCAAGTTACCTGAAGTTGGTGTGCAAACAGAGCAATTCCAGCATCTGCAGCTGCTCAGGCATGCAATAGGAACAACATCTGAAATCTGCTTTATAAAAATGTCAGCATGACTGAAGGCCATTCCATAATGATGGAAAGATCAAGAAAATATTTGTATAGACACAACCAAAAAAAAAAAAAAAGAACATATGATCTCATTTTTGATTCCTTATTTCACATTTCAGAAAATCCAATCTCATAAATAAAAATCCAAAAAAAGAAACAGTTCAAGTACCACTAAAGTCAGCCTTGATGAAGTTCAGCCACTGGAGCCGGTTTACTAAAAGCAGTGCGGGGTAGTACTGACATTTGGGAATATTGAGTCACATTAAATGAGCCAGCCAAAAAGTCAACCAACAAAGAAAAGTTATGGTAACAGAGGCAACAAATCAAGCGTAAAAAATTAATATAAAAGGAAACAATACCAATGCCAAGTATGGACATGGGAATGATCACTGATGTTCCATTAACATGAAATCAACAATAATTTTAAGAGAAAAGTTTAGCAATTTAACTGTAACTCTGAAATTTACATCATACCTTTTCCAAGGGCAATAGGATCCTTTGTCAAAGCATCTGCTTGAACTGCTCCACAGTCTAACACAACCTGCTATCACTCAAAATGCCTTGTGTACTAATGCAAGAACACAATTCGGACACAATTTCACACAGCTAACATAACATAAATTGCCTACTCATTTAAAGGTTATAATGATTATGGTTAAATCCATTCATACTATAATTCTTTTAGGGCTACAATTATATTAAAGATAATAGTAAACTAAGAATGGGAATTTTTCTCTTATTTTTATTAAATAAGTACTCTTGTTTCTTGTGGAAGTCACAGCATTAAATAATTTAAAACTCTTTTCACTACTGAATAAGAGTATGTTTAAATGTTGTGTACATGAAATCGTCATTTTTTTCTTTTTTCTAGCATCGGGAGGCACGTGAATGACATGGAAAAGATGAATAAACAGATAAATTTTGCAGAAAATATCCTCATCACACATCAAGAGGTTCTAGAACAAAACAATCATTCATTACAATATACAAACCACAACAATTTTTAATCTATTTCCTTGGGTGCCATCTAGATGCCATCATCTGTTTATGTGAACTACTACATCAAGGAGAATAGTGGAAGCTAGAACAAAATGAAATTTACATTTTTAACACCTAGCGATATAGACAAAGGGATAAACACATTTGCTTACATAAACCTATCAATTTAACCAACCTTGCGAAATAAGAGTCTTGGTGATTGTATTTCGAAGTGAACACAAAGTCAGGCATATGTAACCATGTGAACATCATGGCCCATTTCCGAATGAGATGACGGACTTAACCTGCAGATCGCAACATCAGAATCATGAAACTACTCACCGAAGCACTTGGTTGAACAAGAAAGAAATAAAAGATAATTTGGAGTTAGTAATTTATAAATCCATACTAAAGCATGGAAGCACCACAAGTCCACTTCAACAAACAACAAATTTTAATCCCATAACATTGTGATCGGCCATGTAGATCCTCAACAGAGTGGTGTAATTGGCCATGTATCATATGTGCCATTCTATGTGTCCAAATAAATGCTACCAGTATAATTCTTGTTATCCTTTTCACTACTTCTACTAATGTTATTTTAGGTTTTTATTCTAACACTTTTTGTTCCCTCAATTTAAATTTGATGATATTATGAGTATGCCAGGCTTAGGTAATCGAGAAATTATGAATTTAATCGTTTTAATCTAGCAGTATAAAGCCGTATCACTTTTCAAAGCTCTTATTAAGTGGAGCACGAAAGTGGGAATTTTTACATGATGGTTTTTGAGCTAGGATAAAATAAGTCGTGCTCAGTGTATGAAATTTCGCACTGCAGCCTTACTCTAATTTTTTGAAAAGGGGTATTTTTGGACTCAGGCCGTGCTGTCAGCTTTGCTTTTGGTAGAAGACCTTTGCCATCTCAGGTAACTCTAGACTCTCACTCATCCCTATGACTTTAAAAAAGTTTCTTCATTTTCTTATCCTATGTTTGCTTGCATTTTCCACTTATAAATAACAGAATATCCAAATTTACAATCAAATCCTATATAGACTAGTTTAACATGTAGCCTTATTTACAATCAGTGAAAAAAAAAAAAACAATGGGTTTAAAGATTTTAAAGTAAAAGAGTGAAAAAAGATAAAACAGAAGAAGTAGTTCACCTCGACGACACGAGTGGCGTGGCCGAAGCCGTGACCACTGACGTAGTAGGCGAAGACGAGATGCCGTTTTGGTGCGATCACCTCGACCCCGTGAGTAATGCTTATTTGTTCCATTTGCATCCTCAACTCTCAATGTTCTAAGTGTTGTACCCTTTTCTTTTCTTTCTTTTTCATGTTTATAGTCGTGGAAGGAAGAAAGAAAGAAAGGAGCGTTGAAGTGGTGGGCGGGATTGGAGTTTTCAGTTATGTGAGTCCCAACCCAACGTTTAGAATTTTTTCCCCACCTGTTTCATTTCTTGGTTGGAAGTAAAGATCTCGTATCCTTCTTTCTTTCTTTTCTTTATTTTCTTTTCTTTTTTTGAAAATGTTTTAGTAAAATCTATGTAAATACTTTTAGTCCCTAAATTTTGATAAAATTTTGTTTTCATCTAAACTTAAAAAAAAATAATAATAAAAATAAAAAATAAAAATTCATCCTTAAATTTTGTAAAATAATTTTTCAATAATTTAGAGACAAAGTAGGAAGAAAAATAGGAGTAACTTTTTTTTTTTCAATAGTGTAGGAATGAAAAACAAACTTTTGGTACAGTTTAAGGACATAAATAAAAAAATTTCAATAGTTCAGGGATAAAAGATAAACTTTTTAATAGTTTAGGAATAAAAATAAACTTCTTAAAGTGCTTTAAAATTACTAATGTGATGTGGATTAGGTTAGCTCGATTGATAAAGTCTTTGATGGTGCAGGGTTGATAAGCGTTCGTAAAAATTGATTAGTATCTTGATGGAAGTAAATAACTATCGTGGTCCCGATTAGAATTACATAAGAGTTTGTTAAAGTTTGTCAGTAACGTTACTCTTTTTACCGGCTATGATGTGGGAAAAAAATTTGTGAAAGTGATAAATAAGTAATGTGATCTGTACCATGGGATAATTGTGAAAATATGTATGGTAAGGCGTAGTCACAGAATTATATCTTCTTTATTACGCACTCTCTGTACACGCAAAAAGAAGTATGTAATATGATTTTTATGTTACAAATTTTTTTTTTTAATTTAAAAGTAGTGATCTTTGCCACGGAATCGGTAGAGGTGAATGCTTAGAAGCCGGTGGGCTCTTGGTGATTTGCGAGGCCTACAAGGATGAACCTGCAGTCAAGGGGCCAGTTAATGAGCCAGGCTGACACCTCCAGATGGCTAAGTTAGTTTAGCATAGAAAAGGAGTTTTCCAACTTTTAGAAGAAAGTACCGGAAAATCTTCTTACTCATTTTGATTGAGGCCCAGTCCTTTATGGGGACCTTGGAGGCGGTTATTGGCTTGGTAACCCACACGGGTTGAGGAGGAAATTCTCTTGAGTTCGAGACATAACTTCCTACAGCGGCTATAGGAGTTACAATAGTTGATGGAAGTTATGTACTTAAGAATCCATGAGATGAATTCGGGTTGATGCTTGTTTCAAGGTTTTAAGATTCGAATCTTTACGTGCGAGGATTTCAAGTGTCATGTGGTCGTCCGCTGGACTTAGATTATGGAAACTTGGTTTTCGACGGTGTTATGTGAGTCGTCATGTACTTTCCATGGACGACCTACGTTCGGACTTGTGTGAGTCGTCCATGTGCTATGTACATGGACCGATGCTATGCTACAATAGTTGTGTAAAGTCGTCCATGTGCCTTGCCATGGGGGCGATCCCGATGCTCGGACGACCAACAAAATAATTGGCTCGAAGATCACGGACGATCCATATTGAATATGAGTTGTAATTTTATCCATCGATTTGCCACTTGTCCAATAATTCGTCAGATATTATTAGGATTCTTGTTTACCTTTGGTTACGAGAAAAATATATGTTACGCCCCGCGTGTCACGACTTCATTGGTTGACCCGTCATGTCGGTGCGTTTTTCGATGGGCACGTGCCTTGCCGAGATGATCGGCGTAAACTTCGTTGACCCGTTTAGACCACATAAATGGCGGCGTTCTGCTACGCCATTTCTCATAATTTCCCTTACGCCATCTCGTCCAAAGCCTCGTCTAGCATTTCCTTCCTAGTTCTGAATTGTTTTCTTTCCCTTCTTAGGTTTTAGTCTTATCTGTCTTCATTTAAGTTATGTCTTAGATCTAGTGGTAGTTTAGAGAAGGAGATAGACAGGGATGTCGGGGCGTTTCCTGGAAGTGGGGCGTAGTTATGAGAGTAGTGAAGGTAGTACGGCTAGTACTAATTCTTGGACGAGCATTATTCGTCTGGAGTTCACGGTATTCCTTTGGAGGAATTCCGGGAATTTCTTGTGGGAAGGCTTATGGATGCAGGGCTAGCTCGTCCAGTGACCACCTAGCCTCCTCCCGAGGCGGAGAGGAAGATATCATTACAGTTGCATGCACAGTATCGTCCATTTAGATGCGCAAACTAAACCCTTGTAGATAGGTGCCAATTCCTAAAAGAGCTGTTCCTGCGTCTACATGGGTGGAGAATGGTGTTGTTCTCCTTCCTGCAGTTTGAATATACTTCCTACCCTCTTGGCGACCTTAGGTTTCCTAAATTCTTTTGTAGAGTCTTCTCCATAGGTTGGGTATTGGACCTAACATTTCAGCCTGATGGATGGAGGGCCAGTAATTGCCATGCGAAGTGCTATGGCGTGAGCGTTGGAAAGGGAGCAGTCTATTACGATGGTGAGTTCCTTCTTTGCTATAAGCCTGCAAGAGATAAAGAAGTACCAGCTGGTTTTACCGGGTTACTCGTCTAGAGGCTCTTACTATAGTTTGAGTGAGTAGTAGCTCGTCTGACAGAACTTTGGAAAAAGGAATTTTTATTATTTGCAGGAAATTGAGTGGGGACCACATTGATGTGGGAATGCCTTCCACCACCTTTACCAGATCCTACTAGGTCGTCTTCGTCTGGTATGTTTCTTTTCCATTTTTATTTTGTTTCTTTACATATTTTCCAATTTTGGTGTCTAACCCTTCTTCTTCTTTGTTGGCCGGCTATTGTTCGTCACAGCTTGGACAAACTTTACTTGGATCGAATTGACCAAATGCAGCGCCCTTCCACAGGAGGACTTTTCACGATTTAGTGACTCTCCAGTCGATCTAGGCTGCTGTGGGGACTTCCGGGCGAACCTCTGAGAATCTTGGTCACGAGGAGACCACTCGTCAAATGGCATCGTCAGTCCTTTTCTCTTTTCTTTTTTCTTTTTTTTTTTTTTTTTTTTTTTTTTTTTTTTTTTTTTTTTTTTTTTTTAAATAATTTTTTGTCGCGGGAATGGCTACGATGAGAAAATAGAAAAGAATATTACTAGTGGGGGCAGATGTTCACGCACCTCAAGTCGTCGAAATCTTAGTCAATGGGGAAGAGGAAATCTAAATCCATATCCAGTCTTTGTGGATTTGGGCGACCTCACGTCGTGAGTCCTAAGAAGCGAGCACATCGAATTACGTTTCCTAAGGTTCCCAAAATTCACTCACTTCGACCCAGGTGGGTACGGACGATCACTCCTATTGATGTAGAGGCAGATGACTGATTCATCAGGTCCCGGAGCGATCTGCTCCCCCTCCCGAACAAGATTCCTCATGAGCCTCGTCCGTCGAGCCAATAGGCGTCCTTGAACCTAATTGTTGGACGAGAACCATGCATGGAGGGGCGTTGAAAAGGAGATAATCCGCGACAATGAAGTCAATAGATGCTGCCACAATATGTATCGGTGAGGGGTTGACATTGCGGTATCCCATGACCTTTTTAAAAGGTAAGTTTCATTCGTCACTTTGTTTGTTTCGGTAAGTTTTCAAATGAAATATCTAACCTCGTCCATACAGGCTATGTCAAAAGTTTTGTAACTTGTCGGGCTAAGGAGCTTGCTTGAGCCAAAGCGCGAGAAAGAGCTAAATTTGAACAATGAAGTCCTGTTTGAAGAGAGTGCTTGCAGGTTGGCCCAGAAGACTGTCGTGCACGAAACAAGTGAGGCCAGAAGCTTAAGAAGCAGTGGAGAACTTAAAAGGCGATAATATCGAGAAAAAGATTTCGAATGCGTCCATCTTGAGGACAAGTTTAGTTTGCCTCGTCCTTGGAGAAAGCGCGTGAGGAAGCCATACTTGACTATAAGAAGTCGGCAGTAGGAGAATCGTCTAGGCAGTCACTATGCATTGGCTATGAGGACTTCCCGTCTTGATACCAAGGAAACATTTCTGACTTGAACTTTGATTCTTTCAAGCTTCCAGCACTCTGAGAGCTCCGCTAGCTGCCAGACGAGTTACGGACGTCAATATCATGGACGTCTTTGCTCAGAAGTGACCAGGGCAGTCGATGCAGGCGTACCAGTGGATTTATCAAAGTAGTTTTGTATTTTCCTTAATCATTTTTTTATTGAGGTGCCTTTTGTTTTGAGCTTTATTGTATTACAATTATCTCGTCTAAACTTATGGGCGAGCCTTGCCTGCAATCATATTGTATGTATTTCAGGGGTTGTTTTGGGCGTGGGTCGTCCGCCTTTTTAAAATCTATGGATGTTTTCCATTTTCCGCTTTATAATATTTGAATGTTTGAACTTTTATGCAGTTTCATTTACATGGGTCCATGCAGTGAATCATTTTACCTCGTCTTAATTATATGGCGAATTTCTCTTGTCCCGAATTTGGACAACCGATTTGGGGCCGATCATTTGCTGCGTCCTTAACTAAATTGTCCTTAATAAGACTCATCCTTGTATTGGATTGTTAAGGTGGTTGGATTACCTATGGGCTTGAGTCCTGCTTGGCTTTTCGTTCGATCCATAGTTTAGACGACGCCTCGGGAGTCTATCTTATCTTAAGCTTTAGACAGACGTACCTTGGATTATTCTTATTACTTTTATTCTCCAAGGAGGCTTGTGGACGAACTTCCACTGCGTCCAAAGGATCTTGTTACGTCCTTTATCCTTCAAGGAGGGTTTATGGATGATACATCACTTCGTCCAAGGATTTTCAATAATCCTGATTGTTAAACAATTTTTATTCGTCCATGGTTTTGACGATTCACACAGGTTTCGTCTCGTCTTAAGCTTTAGACGGACATGCCTTGGGTTTATTTTCATTGCTTTATCCTTTGGAAAGCTTATGGAGCCGATACATCCCTTGCGTCTAAGGATTTTATTCGTCCTTATTCTTTCGTGGATCATTTGAATAATTTATGACGTAAGATTCCCATTACAATTACATATAGATTTAAAAATACACTATATTTGGAAACGAACTATGCAAAACATTGGAGTCCACGGGCATAGCCGCATTGCTTGAGAGCTAGTGCCTTTAAGGAGATTAAGAAATACTTAATACAACATAATAGATCCGAGCAACACTAAATACTTGTACATGAAACACATAGTAGTAGTAATACTTGAATATGGCTTGACAACACAGCATTACTTTAAACGTCTAAAAAAGCTCGTCAGAGTGACATGCTCGTCCATGATCACCACATTGATAATATCTTCTTGGTGTTCAACATTCCAAGGGTGTTCTAGCTTCCCTTCCGTCCAGGGCTTCCAAGTAGTAGGATCCTTGTACCTGCTGCGGAGTTATTGACCTATAAGGTCTTCCCGATTTGGTCAAACTTCCGTGGGCGGGTTTTGGTGACGAAACCTGCTTTGGGCGAGTCCCGATGTTGAAGCACTTTGGGCTTCACCATGGCATCGTATTTGCTATAGATTTTGTACCTTCTCTTGTTCTCTGCTCCCTTCCAGTATACTTCGTCTGAAGATCGAGGTTTAAACGAAGATGCCCGTTTTCCTGCTTGATACTTAAATCCTGCAATAGTTGTGGTGTATGTATTCTACTTGGTATACTTTGCTTCACTTCCATAGGCTAGTTTAAAAGGAGTCTCCCGGTGGGGGGTTCTACATTTATTATAAACCCCTGTAACACACAGTAGTGTTCGGCCGTACTCCTTTTGCCCTTGGCCAGGTCTTGATGATTTTCGGTAAGGATCGGTTTGCTACTTACGCTTGTCGTTGGCTTGTGGGTGGGAGGGTGAGTAATGATTCTTGATTCGGTGTTCACAA
Source organism: Notholithocarpus densiflorus (assembly GCA_030021035.2). Classification (NCBI taxonomy): domain Eukaryota; kingdom Viridiplantae; phylum Streptophyta; class Magnoliopsida; order Fagales; family Fagaceae; genus Notholithocarpus; species Notholithocarpus densiflorus. The sequence continues at coordinate 1,180,685 of JARYZH020000089.1, read as the reverse complement.
AATCACGAAAGGTGTGTTGTGGCTAATGGGTAAAATTTATTCTGGACACTAGTACCTAGGTACCCCAGACACTGCACACAATGTTCTTCCAAACGAAGTTCTTGACATTACGGTGTGTAATAGTTGCTAAGGGTTCGGCTTCCACCCAGCAGTGAAATAATCTATTCCCGCCACTAAAAACTTCATTTTCATTCCGGTTGGGAAGAGAGGGCCCCGAAGATATAATCCCGTTTAAATGCGAAAGGCCAAGGGGCCATCATTGGGGTAAGATATTCGATGGTTGACTCTAGGAATATGCCGAAAGCATTGACACGATCACATACCTTGACATATGCTTTAGCATCGAGGCAGATAATTAGGCCCGATAGTATCCGCTACGGGCGATCTTGTGGGCCGGCGATCCTAGCTCACCGGTGGTTACCACGTGCTCGCCCCCGTGAACCTCCTCGACACGTAGTTCGCCTCGTCCAGGGCCAAACACACCCAGAAGAGTGGGAGAAGCCTGCTGTCTGACAACCGTCCAGGGAGGGTGTCCACAGGTGATCTAACCACTAGCTTTACGGCCGTCCTTCCCTACAGAGACTTCATCTTTGGTACGATACTATTGGAGTCATCCAATTTTCTCACCTGCTGGCTATGATATTTACGGAAAGTCTATGCTCGCCATGTAACGTATTTCATCGAACTAGATCCGTTGCTTCATTCGGAGCTTCCTTTGCTAGAGTATCGGCTTCTATTCTTTTCCCTTGGGATTTGACAAATTGCTTCTTTGAATTTCTTCACAAGGCAACGTTTGTCTTTAAATACCTCTTACATTCTGTCTTCCTTGGCCATTGTGTTCCATTTGCACAGCCTATGACTAGTAGAGTCTCCAAGGCAGTATTGATTACCTTCTGATTTAGCCAACTCCAACCACCCAAGAAAGGGCTTCGTACTCAACTTCATTAGTTATTTGGTCTGGCGAACCTTGTGCTTTAATTTGTCTCCTTGGGGTGACCTCTGGGAGCAACTCACTGTATGCCTCCGGCATGCATTGTAGACGGTCATCTACATGGGCTGACCCATTTTGATTATCTTAGCTTCCACGCAAGTCCTCGCGGCTTGGGTAAACTGCTACATGAAATGCTAAGGCTTGGGCCTTTGTGCCATTTCGGTTGGTACCGGTCATCAAGTCGCTAAGCTGTGCCAGTGAATCAGGTCGTCCTGTGACTTCCATCTTGTTCATTGCCTTCTTGAGTGGTGATTAAGTCATTACATTGATGACATGAGCTTGGAGTAATGTCTTAACTTCTGGAAAGCTGTAGTGCAAAAGCCCCAAGCTTACTCTGTCGGCGGGTATCTTCTTACGCTCCCTAGGGTGCTCGACGTATGTGTGCACGAGGGCTTTTGCATATATCTTCTTCTGATCAGCCAGCCCGAACTACACGGCATGTGGAACCTTTGCTAAAGTACGAATCTGATTCTTCTTCTCGCTGCGGGCGGACTTAACCAATGGAGCCGTGGTAGAGATATTCCCAGATCTTGAAGGCCTTTTGACATTGATCCGTCGTTCGAATGCCTTCACGAGGACTTTGAAAGGTAAACATTTATGCGTGGCTTTCGAAACAAACTGTTCGAGGCTATGACTTCCTTGATGAGGATTGGACTTCTTTGATGTCGCGGTGATTCCATGCCGGTGGCTTGGATCTTATGCCGGATTTGCTTCGAATTCCTCTTTGAAACCATGAATCGAAACTTCCACGACGATACCGAATGCACGTTGCCAGGTTCGGTTCATGCCTCTCGCTAAGTGTCTCGAGTTTCTTTGTAGATCGTCAAAATGGCTTCCCCTCGTCTGAGCTCTTCCTGAAGCATATGCGTCCAACGTACCTCCACATTCGAGTCCACTATTTGTGGACGGAACATGTGGTCCTGACCTTTGATACGGTGACACCTAGTTTTAGACCGAAGGGCATCACCTTATAACAAAATAGACTGGGCGGGTAATGAAGGAGGTTTTTCTTGGTCTTCCTCGTCCATGCTTTATCTGGTCATATCACGAGAAGGGCGTCCATGAAGCTCGACAAAGCGTGAGCCGGTTTGTAGAATCCACCGGTTAGTCGTCGTGGCAAAGGATAGCTATCCTTAGGGCAAGCCTTGTTTAAGTCGGTGAAGTCTACGCACGTCCTCCCTTTCCATTTGCCTTCTTCGCATCACCCGCGTTGGCTAACCAATCGGGTAATAGACTTCTCGGTAAACTACTGCTTTGTGATCGATTTGAACCTCTTCCTTGATAGCCTTGTCGTTCTTGAGCAAACACCCTGCACTACGACGAACGAGGCTTAGATGAAGAGGGTATACATTGTCGATGAGTAATTATACTTGGATCGATTCTGGCATATCATCGTGACTCCATGCAAAAACATATTACTGCTTATCGGGAGCGGACGAGGTCTTCTTTGTTTTCTCCTTCGCCACTTGTTCCAATTACGGTGAATTTTTCAGATCGTCTTCAGCAAAGAACATCTTCCAATACTTAGTGGGCTCATGACGAGCCTTCTTTCCTCGATACTCGTTATCTGAACACCTTTCGTCCAAAGCCATAAATGGCTAAATAGCATTCTCCCAGCGCATGGCCCGATCTCCTTTGTACTTGTCCTATCCCACACTCCGTAGAACTTAACCCGATAAGTGGTAGGTGGGCGTTCACGCCTTCAAGCTGTTGAAGTCGGTCTTCGATAATAGCATTGTACGAGGGCGAACAATCCACCACGAGAAATTGACTTCCCTTGATTGCTCTGCTTTGAGGTATGATCCCTGCTACGAGGTGGCGTAATGGGTGCCAGCAGGTTGCACCTTCATTCCTCAAACCATCAATGGTGACATGCGGACGAAGTTGATCTAAGTGACCACCATCTGTTGGAAGGCGGGAGTGAGTACAATATATCAAATTTGAACTTCCATTATCCACCAACCCACTCACAGTTTGTATAATGCGATAGATGAGTTATAACAATGGCATCGTCATGCGGGTGATGAATCACTTTCGGCTTCTTAGATCGGTGAATGAGATAGTAGATTCGATGCATCCTGCGTCCTTGGTGATCGTCAGAGAGTTGGACGTTTGCACCAACTTTGAGATAAGTTTTTCTTGATTTGGAGGCGTCTGCTGAAGTCCTCTGTGATAACCATATTTCTCAGGCGGAGGCGTGATGATTCTTCCATCTTTCCGCTTCAACTTCTCATCTTTTGATCTCTTCCAACGAAATGTCTTAACTTTCCTTGTCTAATAAGATTCTCAGTCTGCTGCTTCAGAATCGTGGCTGCACGTCTAGTGTCATGGCCGATCTACATGGGCGGCAGTGTTTATTCTTATTGCGCTTGTTAGGATGCTCGCCATCTGGCCATTTCAAGGAAGGATCATCCTTGATGCGCAGGCACTTGATCGAGAGGGCATTTAAGGATGTATAACTCGATTCTGAGGGGCACTTACTTCTTGTTATCTCATCCCACTTCTATCTTCGTCAGCCGCTTCTTTGGACGAGGACGTGGTCGGAAGTGTCGCACACAGTTTTGCTTCCATCACTCATTTCTCTTTCCTCTTAGCTATGATTGCGTCTTGCATTCATAAAGTTTTAGAAATTTTGGGCCCAGTAAACCATGGATTGAGTTCTTTCTCGTAAAGCTTGTGGATGAATGAGTCTGGAGTAACCCCATTGTGGAAGGCCGCCCAGAGTAGCTTGTCATCAACCTCGTCACGGTGGTGCTTCTTTGTTAAAGCGAGGAGATGAAGGGCCTGAAACATTTCTCCCCTTGTTACATGGTGAAGCCAGTGGACGAAGAACGTTTGTGTCTTCGCCTCAGTAAAGTTGTGTGGTGGCACACTTAATTCTTCAAAGAGCGAGCGTGCTTGGAGGTATCTTTGAACCACACTGTATTTGGGCCATAAGGGTGAGTAGGGAAGGCTACGCACATAATTTCATCTGGAACCCCTTGGAGATGCATTGTAGTCTTGAAAGGTAGCGATATGATCGAAAGGATCACGCGTCCAGATCATCTTTGATCCCAAGGCATTTTTAAACTTTGGGGGCGGAGGATGACCATTGATGGAGCGTGAAAGGGAATACGTTCGATGAACCGTCTTCTATGGGATTTACCCTTCTCGTACTTTCCACTGCATCGTTCATCACCTTTCTCCTTCCCGATCCACCTCACTTCTCCAAGTGTGGCACCCTTCGCAGTGGTGCCCATGATGACTTCGGGCTCAGTTCCCCACATCTTCGACTCACAGGCTTGTCCTTGGCATATCCTTCACGATCTTTGCCTCAGTTGATCTCCCTAGTCAGCTTGTTGAGTTCTGACGGGTTAACTCCCTTCCGCAGCGGCTACTGCCATGAGAGCATATATTTGGATGGAGCGGTACAATGCTGACGGCGGCAGGTGGCGATCTCGATGGGGGTTGCTAGAAGCATCCCACTTTCTTGATGGCTGGGCTAGTAGCCACTTGGTCTTGTCGAACCATCGACCTTTGGTCGGAAAAGGATAGAAATGCAAAAACTTGGTACTGCTTGCTCCAGCGGGCCGCCAGCCCGATGCTGCAGATGGTGGTGTGAATCTTCGGCCCGGTGGGCTACGGTGAATTCTGGCCTGGGATGAACACACGATCGAGGGACCCAGGTGTAGGCAGAGCGAAACACTACCAGATGGCAGTTAGTTTCTTTTCCCTAGAAGAGTTTTCCAGCTTTTAGAAAGAAAGTCTCGAAAATACTTGCCTCATTTTGATTGAGCCCGGTCCTTTATATAGAGGGCTGGAGGCGGATTATTGGGCACATTAGCTTAGAGATTTGAGGAAGTCCTGCTTGAGTTCGGACATAACTTCCCAGCTGACTATAGGAGTTACAGCCGTTGATGGAAGTTATGTATAAGAAAGGAATCCATGGCGATGGTCGGGTTTGAGATGCTTGTTTCAAGGTTTTAAGATTCGAATCTTTAAATCTTTGAGGAGTTTCAAGTGTCGTAATTAGTCCATGGACTTCGTCCATGAAGACAGTTTTCTGACAGTGTTATGTGGTGATCATTCTGCTTTTCCATGGGCGACCCTGCCTATTCAGACTTGTGTGAGTCGTCCATGTGCTATGTACATGGACGATGCTAATACTTTCTGTCGTTGTGTGATCGATCATGTGCCTTGCCCGTGGGCGATCCGATACTCGGGCCGACAGACAAAATAATTGGCTCAAGATCACGAGGGCGATCCATATGGGCCGAATATGAGTTGTAATTTTTACCTATCCCATAATTAAGACATGTAATTTTTCTTTCATATCGAATTTGACAATTTATTGAGCTAATTACACAATATCCTTCAACTTGCCATGGAGGTTCGAGTTCTATCCATCGCTTCGTGATCTGGGGCATTTAAAAGAGTGGTCTATCGTTTGGTCAATAGATAACTATTTTTATAAGGATCGGTGGTTACTTACACAAGCAAAGAGACTTGGACAAACCGGGGAATGGTGATTTTGATTGAGAGAGAGACGGAAAATAAATCGAGTTGGCCAAAAATTGCACTATTCTCCCTCAGTCAAACCGCTGAAAAGCCAATTCTTTTGTCAAAACTAATTATAAGAAATTGATAATGTAGGGCCCACGGAAATCTGGCTGCTGAACTCAGAATAGTGAAGATTTGTGCTATCAGTTGAAGCTCGAACCAATAGATATTTTAAAGGGTGGGGTAAAACAAGTTGGGCTTAACTTGGGGATTTAGATAGAGAAGGGAATGAGCGAAAGTCAAAGATTAAGTATATAAATGGTTCTTTACAATCTCGCCCAGACTAATGTTGCCAAGGATGTACCATTCTCTCTCTCCCTCTTTCTATCTTGTGCACTTTCTAATCTCCTTTTTGTGTTTTTCTCATCTTTCATCAGAAGTCCTCTTTCTTTATATACTGTGGCACGTGTCATAGCCCTCCATTTACAATCCTCCAAACTCTCAACTTAGGACACTTGTCCTTTTAAACTTTGTTGAAGGTGGTAGAAAGAATTTGTTTAGGCTGTAAATTCTCTTTGTTAGAATTGCTTCCTCATCAAATAAACAATAAAGTTGTTGCAGGTCATTTTAGAGATTAGTTTGGATGGAGGAGTGAAAAGTGGAGGATGGAAAATTGTGAGAGGGATGAAAAAGGTGGGAGGATGGAAAATATTTAGTTTTCCTCTTGTAATGTTTGGTTGGAGAGGATGGAAGAATTAGGAGAGTGAGGAAACTCTTTTGTTTGATTTGGAAGAAAAAGGAAGGATGAAAAATGTAATTTATATAAATTGACTATTATACCCTTGTTACATAATATGTAAGAAATAGATTTATTTGTACTTATTACATAATATTAAATTTATCTGTCATATATATAAGTGTTATTATTATTACAGCGAAAAAGTAGATCAAGTCATGTTGAAAGAAAAAAAAAAATGAAAACGTTTGTGGTGGTTGAAAAAAAAAAGAACAAACGTTCGGTCACGTTGGAAAAAAAAAAACAACAAGAGCGTTCGAGTCACGTTGAAAAAAAAAAGAAAAAAAGAACATTCGGAGTCACGTTGAAAAAAAAAAAAAAAAAAAAAAGGGAGGCATTACGGGAAGCGCGCGTGCGATTTCCTCTTTTCCTCCCAATTTGGGAGGAAAAATTTTGTGTGAGCCCAGGGGGAAAATTTTCTCCACAGTTTTCCTCCCTACTGTTTTCTTCCCATTCCCGAACAAAGTAAAGCTGGTTTTTCCCTCCATTTTCAGTACTTACATTTTCCATCACATTTCCTAAAAATCTACTGACAGGCTCACGAGTGTTAATGCAGGCGTGGTAGGCATTCAGGAAACTCCTTCACCTACCTTGACTCTTTCTCTCGTTTGTCTCATTGGACTTCAGTATTTTGTCGCCTCTCTATCCTACATAAGCCGAATCCCATCATCAGAAACTTAGAAATGCACTATAATGATAAGTCTGACTTATTGTATCCTTCCTCGATCTCGAATTCCCCACAGATAATAACTCAATGCTTTCCATTTTTCTTTTGTCATAACTTTTTCTTCCTATTTTGTATGGTTGGTTTCATGATATATATAAAATAAAAATAAAAATAAAAACTTTAAAAAGAATAGTAGAAAATAATTTTGCTAAATTAAAATTTGTTATCTCTAAAAATGGTTTCCAATGGAGGAAATTGATCTTTTTCCCCTAGATAATAAACTCATTTGATCGATTTTGACAAAACTTTTCAACTAACTTTGATTAATGATTACGGCTCTACGCCATTTCCCTGAAGTGAATGAAAGCATTTTTAAAGGTGAATTCATTGAGTTGATTGGTCAATATTCAAATTTCAATTTGGAATAGAGAAGATATGGAAGAGAGTTAGAAGACTATGTGTGCGTGCAGGCGGGAGTAGGCCAACCTCGAGGGGCTACGCAACCTATTTGTAATACAGGTGTAGGATTTCCTACTTTGGGTGGTTCAGCCTGAAGACTCTGTAGAGCTTGTCTTTCCACCTGCTTTCTCTCCTCTCTTTCTTCCTCCCCACACTCGTACCCAACTTCTTTGTATTTATAGCATCGTAGTGGAAGGAGTGTGATTCTTTGCAGCAGTTAGTGCGATTGAGGTCAAATATGGTTGATTGTAAGTGGGCTTAGGTGGGAGTGAGCCCCTTCAAATAATTCCCACCGTGATGTATCCTCGCGGTATCGCTTCCGGACCCGACGGACCTAGCCGACATAATTATACGACGCGGTTAGAGAGGACCCGGCGTCGACTGCTTGTCGGCCACTTCGAATACTAGCATGGCAGCGCCTTCGCGAATGGGGTGGTATCTGGGCCGGCAAAGTCGAGCGCTGGTCCATATCTTCGGCCTATGTCCTAAGGCCCAGTGGTCCCCGAGCACCGAGTGCATTACATTAGCCCCTTGATTCGTGTTCAGGCGCGGATCGAATCAAGGATCTTTGAGATCGCGGTTGCACAAGCTGACTCGATGGGCATTCGGGACGATTCGGTGATCCATTAATGCATTTCAGGCGCGTCGTGCGACCTTCCCGCAGTGCCATCATTGCACAATCGATTCGCGTGTCAACCCGTCCCTTGGTATCAGAACGTCATGTCATCCCAGCTGCTATTAATCCTCATTAATTGCTCGTGTAGATTGTATACTTTCCCAGAAGCTTTCATAAATAGCCCATTTGGATTCTTCTTTCCAACTTTTTCACTCTTCTTTCCACAGAAATTCTCTACGCGAGAGCATATCAGATGCGCCCGTCGTCGAACTCTCTCCTCCATGACAAAAGTAAGTCTCATTCCACTTTCCCTTATTTTAATTCCATTTCTCAGAATTCTCTTTCTAGTTTCTAGTCCTGCAGGATGGGTTATGCTCACCTCACCGAATCTTGGTTCCCTGCGCTTTCGTGTCTGACGTCCCAGATGACGTGGAGGTGGCGTGCGCCATGAAAGTGAAACCATCCTCCACGGAGGCGGGCCATCTTTTCCCGTAGATCCTCTCCTTTCGGACACCAGATACTACGGGTGAGTCGACAGCTCCCAGAGCTTTTAGAGATTGGTGAGAGCGTTAGTAGGATTAAACCAGCGTTCGGTGCGGCTAGACCCGACACGATAAACCACATGTATGCAGTCTATGCGGGGAAAGAGTAACTCTTTATTTAAAGGTTAGGGACGTGAAGTACGGCTGATTTCATGCTGCGGATTTAATAGAGCTTTCTTAGGAGTAGTGGGTGCGCGACGAAATGGTTTGTCGCGACACCTACTATTCACTTACAGCGTGAAGTTGGTTCGTTTCGATTCACATTTTGCGTTGCTCCTTTTATTAGTTCTTTGTGTTAGTGCAGATACTAACCGTTTCTTCAGCACTGCGGAGCGGTTCGGTGTTTGGGACGCCGAGGACCGTTCCGTCTGGGGACTTAAATTTCATTCTCGGTCAAATCTTCGTACATTGGGACGGGCGACTCAGGGCGTCTGCCTCATCTTTCGAATTGGAACCGTGTACTCGACCAGCGACCATTTGGCCGGGCTCTCTGGTGGACGACCGCTGCTTTCTTACGTAGGCGTTCGACGGCCAGGCACCTTCCGCGAAGTTCACGGTAGGCGGCTTCGAGATATTGGCCGGGTACATGCTCGGATAGGCTAGCTCCCGTAAGGGGCGAGTCGGCCCGTGAATCATGCCTCCAGGGACACCCATTAGGGCGGGTGCGGCAAAAGGAGCACATCGGCCAGGAACTACCCGCTCGAAACTGTCGAGCCGAACTACCTTCGAGAGGCCTTGTGCCTTCTTGGCGAGTCTGCGACTCTTGAGAGACCTGCGCCGGGCGAGGATGGTGACCCGCAGACTTTATCGGTTAATAGGTTTGTACCGGCGCTCATTGCTGCGCGCAACAACCCCGAGGCGCGGCCCGCCACTCTCCTCCCACCACAGAAGCGTGCGGGCTCGTGGGAACCGCGGATCGTGGGCCGGCACTCTTGCAGGAGGCGGTGCTTGGCCGTACTCCCTTCCCTCGTCGAGGGGTGGCGGCCATCATGGAGCCCGGATTCCGATGGGGACACAGGCGTCCTCGTCCGGTCGGCCACGGCATAGCGGCCTAACCGAGCGGACGACGAAGCCGGCTCCCTGGCTGGTCGGGTATGGGACGAGGGAAGGAATTCGCGTTACCAGGCTGGATTCACCAGTGCTTGCTTTCTTCCAGGGCGTGGCGCCTTGCGAGACGGGACGGGCGGTGTAGCGCGGGCTTTGCGGTGGCATACGACGGTAGCTCTTTAAACTTTTGCTTTAACATCCCATTTTATTTTCGTATGTAGTTTTGCGTGTTGCCTTTTATAATTTTGTTCCCACGACCCGAGTCTTCCCGGTGTCCACGTCTTGGCCAGGCGGTTGAAGCGTTTAGAGAGGTTATTCGGAAAAGCGAGGAGGATGCTGCTAGCCAACAGCGAAGAAAACAAAAATTGCAGATGCGGTAGGGAGGCTTGGCGCGGAGAGTAAGGCCGGTGTTGGAGAAAGGTTGGGGCGCGACCCGAGCAGCCGCAGTGGACTGAAAGTAGTAGGCGTTGAGTCACGAATCCCACGACCGAGTGGCCCGACCCTGCCTGAGCCGCTTTGGGAGCTTGTGAAGGCATAGTGGTACAATGAAGGGTTGCGTGTAGGAGATGGTGGAGCAGGTCATCGGAAGCTAGACGGCTATCTTTCCGGGGCCGAATTGGATGGCACGCTGCATCTTAGTGCAGGCTCATCGAAGACACAGCTGATCCTTCCAGGACTCCCCACTGCGCCTTGAATCTGCGTCTGGAGATTGATGAGGAGGAGGCGGACGGTCTGAGGAGGCGGTGGGCAATTGATGCCAGTAATGGAGATACTTTGGATGAGTTACCCGTGACCTCCTGCCACCTCAGGACCTTGACCTCCAGGAGGTTGGCCAGAGCCTTGTCAAGTGACACGTCGTATGACAGCCCAGTTTAGGATTACGTTGCCCGAGTTTTATCGCCCCTATGTCCTTAGGGATGTGGTGACCGAACAATTGTTAGATTTCTAAGTTTAATTTCTAAGTTTAATTTACGCCGTCCAAGTGTTTGAGAGATGGGACAACGTGCCTTTATATTGATTGACTTTGCCTATGTATCTTTTATGATTGCTAGACATTGTGTTTGCTTTTATGGGTATTGAATATCATATTTGCTTTAATGGTTGTTGAGCGGTATGTTAAACACAATACAGTCTATAATAGTCCTGCAGGTATTTTCGTGTCCCCCGGACACTCCGGACTAAAATGTCGGGTTGCACGTTATTGGAGTTGGCGGAGAGCATGCCTTTCGTCACTTAGTATGGACCTTGGGCCCGAGTTCGTGCTGTTGATGATAATCGAGCAGAATCGGACTCTCTGTCCCTTGAGTGGGAATACTTTTAGAGTTCAAGGGTTTCCACGCTCGGTGATGGTAATCGAGCCCAGAGAGGCGAGCTTACGTCATAGGACCACTTTAGATCGAGGTTTTCCAGCACATCGGTGATGATGGCTCGAGCCCAGAGAATCGGAGTTTCCGTCCTTAGCGGGAATGCCTTGGAGCTGGGTTTCCACACGCCGGTGATGGGTATCGAACCGAGAAGCGAATGTCCTTTGTGGGAATCTTTTTGTGGGTTAAGGTTTCCACACCTTTCGGTGATGTAATCGAGCAGAAACGAGGCTTCTGTCCTTAAGCGGGATACCTTAGGCTAAGGTTTCCCTGCTTTCCGGTGATGGGTATCGAACCGAGAAGCGGCTGTCATAGTGGGAATCTTTGTAGGTTAAGGTTTCCACGCACTTTCGGTGATGGTAATCAGGCCGAGAAGCGAGCACCCACGTCGCAGTGGAATCTTTGTAGGTTAAGGTTTCCACACCTTTCATTGATGGTATTGAGCAGAGAAACGAGCTTTCAGATCCTTAGCGGGAATACTGTAAGCTAAAGGTTTCCACTGCTCGGTGATGGGTATCGAGCAGAAGCGGGCTTAGATCCTTGGGCCAGATTAGATCGGGTTTCCACCTGGCTCGGTGATTGGAATCGAGCAGAAACCGGGCTCCAGTCTCGTCGCTCGAGGATAGTTTTGAAGTATAGTAAGACAATGTGGCCAGGAGCATTAATAATATAGGGCAAAGTGCTTCCACGTTAGAGCGATCAGCTCTAATTCTGATTGATTAGGGATAAAAACCTTTTTTAAATTATATCGTTCACGGTCGAGGAGTGGTCGTCTAGGTCACTCAGGATAATGCGACCCAGCATGACGTGATGACTTCTGTAGGTCCACTCCTGGCGTCGGGGCGGCTTGACATTGATTTCGCATTTTTGCCAGCGCCTTTCGTAGCACGAGGTCCCGGCCCGAACTCCGCACCTTTACGTATTGGATTTGTACACCGCGCTATGCTGCTTGATACTCGGCTAGTCGTATGGTGTGACTTCGAGTCGTCGTAGTCCAAATTCTCAGGTAAATCAGTAGTCGTTGCGGCTGATTAGTCCCATATAGCATTACTCTTTGCCGCAGGTTGCCACGCATTATCCACGGCTTGCTAAAATGCACGTCGTGAAAGCAGGGGTTTCTCCGTGGAGCGCCTTGAGGTTGTCGATACGCCCGTAACCACGTTATCTGACTCTTGGCCCATCTTATTTCATACAGTCCAACCTTTTTTAGCCATTTAAGATTGTCTTGTGCGGCTTATTACCGCCCGTTGCGAGATAGGCGGGGTGAGTACCTATTCTTGATGCCGAGATCGGAGCGGGAGTCGCGAGAAGGCCTTGCTGTGACATAGTATTATCCGAAATAAGAGAATTAGGCACTCAGAACCTAGTGACTATGTTTTTTCCACACGAATTTTTGGCGTCTGCGTCCGTATGTTAGCAGTCTTGCTCAGCTTACGCCCGTTTAGTGAAATGTCGGCAGCCAAGGCATTACCTCCTGTTTCCGTGGCGCAGGAGCAGGCCTAAAATGTCCGGCCCGCGGCTGCGCAGGCCACGGGCTGGCGGCCGGGTTCGGGAATCTGGCTGTTGGTGTATCGGCGTGCCTTGGCACCTTTCACACTTCCGCACGTATTCGGTGACATCCTGTAGCTGCATCTTCGGCCACCCAAAAATCCTGTGTCATTGCTTTCGGTGAAACTGGCATGCGTGGCGCCACAGCGCTCCCGTGGTTCGGTTAGCGTTGATTGCAGGATCACGGGCGCGGCAGTGCGGCCCCCCCGAGATCTTCGATAGAGCTTGCATACGCCGACGGCCAATAGCGGGGCCGCCCGCCGGGCTTTCTTGCTTTCGCTTCGTCATCGAAGATGATCTTTGGGCGAGAGAATCCCTGTCGGGTCCATCATACGGGTCACGTTGTTGTGACACGATTCGGCGTGTTAGCCGCAGCCACGTCTTGGGCTCCGGGTCTGAGCGTCACACCTTAATCATTCGAGGATCTTTGTCGGTTATTCTTAGGGAAGCTAACGTGTAGTCGCGTACTGTACGCCTGGGTGATGAGATCGCCTAGCATGTAACAAACTTGCCCATGACACATTTTGTACCACCACCCAAATGCTCCTTCATTCGTGGGTACTTGAGCTTGAAAATTTGCCTTGGACTTGGTTGACAACTTGAGGACGAGAATGGAGTAAGCTTCCACCTCACAGAGCTGCACAGACTTAAGGCGACATTCGGCAGAGAGCGTCGAAGCCTCGTATTCGGCCTCGTTGTTTGAGGCCTTAAACTGACACAGTGAGTGTTCCAATCGTATCTTCTAGGATTGACAATCACCATCCGGCCTGACCAGGGGCTGAGGCTCGAATCCCACGAACACTTTCCACGGGGACATTCTACGCGGCCAGACCACTCCGCCCGGCTACGGGGAGAATTCGGCTACGAAATGCGCGAGAACACAATCCGCTTCACTTAGAGTTCCTACGGCCTATACCGTATGTCGAGGCTGAGCGAGTCCCCAGTTCTTGTCGCCAGGTGAAGTCGGATCTTAACAAGGATTGCAAGGATACCCCGTCCAAATACGTGCACGGTATGCGCTGGAAATAGTGGGGTAATTTCCTCGTGGCATGAACTAGGGCTAGTATCGACAGAGCGGTGTCGTCACCGGCATCGACCGGTTTGCGTGTCAATATGGTCTTTGGACTCGCTTTATCCTTGAACCACAGCCTTTGCGCGTGATCGGGCCCGACGGATACATGAATGAGTCTGCCAGAGTGGGAGGCTGTTAGCATGGGCGCTGGAGTTAAGTGCCTTGAGGTCTGGAAAGCTCTTTCACGCTCCTCATCCCATTGAAACCCCCTGCATTTCTTCGAGAAGGTGGTAGAGCAGCGACGGCTTGATGGCGAATGGAAATAAAGCCGATGGGCGGCTAACATCCGGTCAATAATACGTACCTCCTTAGGGTTACTCGAGTGGCGATTGACGGCTGCTGTTCGAGTCGACCTCAATCCACGGCCGGTTATCAAGTATCTAAAAATTGGCGTTACCAGTACATTCGGCATTGGCGTAACTTATCTTTAGTAGTATTCGAATACCGGTCTTGATGTGACACTTTCTGTTTACTGCTTCACCACCATGTGATCGATGTACACGACCGTGCACGATCTTATCTCGAAAGCATTCTCGTCGTCATTCGATGGGGTATGCCCAGGCGTTTCTTGCAACAGAGGGCATTACGGTGTAGTGGTAGTTGGCATCAGGAGAAGCGATGAATGCGGTCTTTTCCCAATCCTCGGGCGGAGTACAATCGGGTGAGTACCGCCCAGAGCGTCGAGAGCTCGTCCTCGGGTGGCCACACGTGGGAGTCCCACTGCGTAGTCGTCTTCGTCGGGGAGAGCGGATCTTTGGGATACTTTCGGTTTAAATACGTGAAATCACGTACACCACCGCTTTGCCGCTCTTCTTAACTTTCTGACGGCCGGTATTCGCTAACCAACTCGAGAATAAATTTCCTTTATTGCCCCCGCCTCCTTCGACTTGTGGACTTGACAGCGCCGATGTCTTTCTGGCCGACCTCACTCGGTCTCTGCTTCTTAGGAGAAATGATGGGTCACGTTGAGTCATAGGTAGCATAAACTCGGGAATTCGACCCGGGTACTTCATACGAGACCAAGCAAATACATGCATTACGCACCCGGCCCGGCAATGGGGTCTATTCTATCCTATTCCCCGTGTTCGCCCACCGGAAAGTACCTTGGAGTATTAAAAGCGTATTTGGACTACGATCGACTCCTCGGTACCACCTTGGCTTTCCACAGGGCTCACCTTAATTATAATGGTGCGTCTTAGCGGTCCAGATTCACCACATTTATCCCCTTGAGGTAGCTATTTGTGACAGGCATTGTCGGGAAACCCTCGACTTCACGGGCTGTTGCCCACTCCATGCTCGGTAAGTGATTTTCCACGTAGCGTGGGCGGTGACTCCCGTGGCGTGGATCCGCGGCGCGGTATGGCCGTGTACGGGAAAATGGTCGGCTGCGATGAAGGTCACGTCACCTCGGCTTCCCACCAGTGCTGGCGGGGAGAAATGCATCCTCGGGAACCCGCGGCCGCTTCCATGAATGGGACGAGCGGCGTGTAAATGCCGTCCGAGATCTGGCTCTTGACCGAGCCCATAAGCAAGTCGGGTACATCCGCGTCGGCCCCATTCCTTGATCTATCATCACCTGCTTGACCGGGAAGCCATTTATCGGGTGCCGTGACTACTGGTGTGTCATCGTGCGAATTTGGTAGTTTCTCGAGTCATTTTCATCAAACGCTGGGCTGAGCAGTTTTGCCCTCTTCAGGTGAGTGTCCCGTCAGGGGACCTGCCTGCGGGCTGGCTGTCAATACCGCCGGCCGTGGCGTGCACCGAGGGGCTCGTGTATTACCTCGATCCTCCCAGCCGAGCGGGCGAGAGAGGATTCTTGCAGGCGGCGCAGAGTGACAGTAGCCAGATTTTGGGATGCGCCACGAACTCCTTGAGTGTCTGCTTTCTGCGCTGTTCAAATGGTCTTTCAATACGCGGCAGCTCGGTGGTGTGCCCTTTGTCTTTGGTAGGTGCGGTGGGGTTTTGGTTCCCTTCGGGAGAAGTCGCCAGTAACGTTCGACCATCGAAGTAAGGCTGGCTTTGATCAAGTCTGATTCTATGCACGGGCTCTTTAAGCGTCCGCGATTTACCTTTGCCACCCGGCTCCGGTGCCATAAATCTCTCAGAGGCCTTTCTTTGAAACCGGTTTGCCTTGCGACATCAGAAGGGCCTTACCTTTGCTTGCATCCCTATCGTCCTCCAGTTTTGTACTCCTCAAATTCGCCTCGTAGAAGTGCCTCGTATCTCGGGGAACTCTTCGTTAATGACTCCATTTCGGAATCTCGGGTAGCCCCATCCCGAAGGTCTTGTGACCCGATCTTCGTTCCCAACGATCGTTATAAAGCTCCCGGTCTGCGTAGCGTGGTTGCGAAGTATCTCCCAGACCAACTATTTTCGCCAAACAAATAGGGCATCCACGGGTTGGGGCACCGTGCATGTGTAAATGAGCAGGACGTAGAATTCTTGGATTAGTTAATGGCTTGTGGATAAACCACTTCCTCAACCCATTGAACCATCTCGAGCGTGAGCGAGAGCTCGAGGAAACATCTTGCACATCAGCGCATGCGTTGTCTGTGAATGTAGAGACATCGTATGGATGCCAATGGGGCGTGCTCAAGGTCCGTTTTCCGTCATATATGTTGTTAGAAGGCGGGCGCATGAATCGATTGACATCGAAAGAGGCGCGTTCAATATCTTCGAAAGGTGACCGAGAGGCCGGCTCTTGACAGAGCCTACTCATTGCGTCCATGGCGGCGTTGCGGGAGTCGCGCTGCGGTCGAACCAGGTCCGCGTATTCCCAGGGCGTGATCGATTCCCTTTGATGTCGTTCCTTTGCAGTGTGGCGTCACAGTGATGACGGGACTCTTGCGAGCGAGAAGCGGTCCCTCCGTCCGGCGGGAGTTGGATTGGCGGACGGCGTCGTGTCGGTTTCCGTGGCAGGCCGCCACATCTCGGTTTCCTCGGCCTCGCTTTACGTCCTCGCCCCCTTGACTCGGATCCCGCCCACCAACTCGCGTATGATTAGACTCTTCATCTCAGTCGCCACGTTGTCGGCGTCCGAAACCACGCCGTTTGTTGGTGGTATGACCTGAGACGACCGCTCTTTCCTCGCCCTGTCTTACCGTCCTTTTGCCTCCGTTCTCGCCGGGTGGACCCTCGAGAACCCCACCGAGCCGCTCCGCGTGTTCCCAGGCGCCTGCTCCGACATTCCCCCGAGTTGGGTCTGCCCGAGAACCACGGCGCTGTAGGAGATTCCGCGGACGGCGCGGTGTGCGTGCCCTAGAGCGGGGTAGGCCCGACCTCCAGGGGCTCATAACCTATTTATGTCTGGGTGTAGGATTTCCTACTTTGGGTGGTTCCGTACCGAGAGGAGACTCTGCCGAGCTGTCTCCCTCTCTCACCTCTCTCCTACTCTTTCTTCCTCCGCTTTTTCGTACTTGACTTGCTGTATTTATAGCATCGTGTTAGTGGAAGGGTCATGATTCTTGCAGCAGTTAGTGCAATTGAGGTCGATATGGTTGATTGTAAGTGGGCTTAGGTGGGAGTGGCGCTGGAAATGATTCCCACTTCGTGATGTATCCTCGGCGATATCGCTTCCCGGACCCGGCCCGGATAGCCGAGCATAATTATACGGCACGGTTAGAAGGGGACAGTCGGCTTCTTGTGGCAGCCACTTCTCGAGATTACTCTAGCATGGCCGCACTTTTCGCGAATGGTACGGTATCTGGGCCGGCAAAGTCGAAGCGTTTGGTCCACATATCTTGACCTATGTCCTAAGGCCCAAATGGTCTGAGCACCGAGTCTTAGTACACTATGCAAGTGAGTTTTGAAAATTTTGGACTAGAGATTCCCTCTCGATGAACCCGCTGTTCTTCGATTAAAGATAATGGGAAGTTTGAGGATTTGAGAGAGAGAGAGAGAGAGAGGAATGATTGAATTTATAACTTATGAATATGAGAGGTGCTACGTGCACAACATTTTTACAACAAATGCAGATATGCCAACTTAATCCTTGAAGTTTAAAAAACTATAAAATAAAATACTATAAAATACTAGTATTTTTCCCCCTTTCTTTTAAATTCAAACAATTTATGAAATTTCTTTATAAATTGGTAAATCGACATATAATTGACTTTGATCCTTACTTATGCGGTTATACTAGACCAAAGAGTTCAAAGAAAATACAATTTGTTTTGATTTCAACAATTACTTTCGACAACAAGTAGAGACAAGTATAAGATTGAACTATTTTTAAAACTTAGATAAATTACTGCATTTTATCCTTAAAATTTGATATAAGTTGGTAGGGTCCTTCAAAATTAAAAAGGTTAGATTTGATCCTGAATTTAAAAGACATATATATATATATATTCATCCCTACTATTTTGGTAAAATTAAATTTTTGGTTTATTTAAATGTGGATTTGTTTGATTCTTGAATATGTGATTAGTTTGATTCTCAGTCCCTTAAAGTTAAAGATGTGGTGTCTTTTCAACAATTAGTCATGTAGAATAAAATAAATAATTATTTCTCAAAAAAAATTATTAGAATCTAATTTTTCCATTTAAAATTTTGTAATCAAAATAGGATGTTTTAAAATTAGAATAAAAAATCGAACAAACTCATATTTGAGAAAATATAATTTACCTTCAAACTTCAAAAAGAAAAACAAACATTTATACTAAGAACCTTATGTCTGCAATTAACACGTTTTGGTGTTTAAGCACTGAAGCATCCGAGGTTTAAATTTACTCCCGATCTTTGGAGTTATCCAAAAAAATTCTATTACATTCTCACAATTTCAGGGCTAAACGCACCGTCTGTAGCTTTTTGAAGTGCAGTGGTAATAATAAGAATATAATAAGATAACAATAAATTGACTACAGACCCAACTCTTCTCAGATAATTCCCCCTCTCTCTCTCTCTCTCTATTACACACCAATACTGAGTCACTGACCATTATAGTACCATATAATGCTTTCTTCCTGCTCAACCTCATTGGACTTTGTGGATTCCTAACTCTCTCTCTCTCTGTATTTGTGAGTCAATATTGAGACTTTGTTTATATCAGTCTTTGCTTTTGGTCATTGGTGCAGAGTTTTCATTTGGGTTTCTTCAGAAGACCAAGACTTTGTCATTCTCAAGTGGGTTCGTTACTTTGTCATTCTCAGGTGGGTTCGTTACTTTTACTTTCAACTTTCACTGTAATGACTTATATTTGTTTGGTTGCTGAGAAAATGGAGGAAAAGTAGATTTTAAGAAGTGGCGTGTTTTCTTTTCCTCTTGAAAGTAATGATAATGAAAAGGTCATCCAGATGAAACTTTGTGTGTTTATTGTTTAATGTCATTTAAAATTTAAATCTTCACTTTCTTTTATTTTCTGATTGTGTTCTGAGCATGATATTTAATTTCTATTCTTCCTCTTTGTTGTCTTGTTTGTGTTTGCTTTAATGTCTTTTTGTGATAATCGACCACCACCTCAACATGTGAAAAATTTTAACTTCTTAAAGCTAAAGTGGAGATATGGTTTGAAATCAGGACCATCTGCAACGATATCATGATAAATTAAGATAAGTTGATAGGAAAGAGTAATGCCAGGAAAAACAAACAAAAAATTCACAATCTTTTTTACAACTATTGAGGTGGCAAGTTGTGATTGGAGTAACATCACTTTCACATGAGCCTACACAAGTTATATTAACATCAATCATAATATGCCAACTCAACAGTTATGAAATTCTCTAAAAAAAGAAGAAGAAAAAAACTCAATAGCTGTGAAAAGAAATTGTAAAAAAATTTGTGTCCCTAGATTTATTGGATAGGAAGGAGAGAGGAAAATGGTGAATTTTAATAATTTAACCATTATTATTCTAACAACACGAGGATAACATTTAAGTGGTTGTTATTAACGCATATGCGTAATGTGAAGGATTTAGGCCTATATTAGATGTTATTTTCATTCTCTTTTGCAATGCTTAGGGACGTATCTTCAATGTGGGTGGGAGCATTCAAGAGGATTGCAACCATATATTATTTCTACACCACATTTTTATGTTAATGGCTCCAAATTTTTTGAAGGGTCAAGTGTTTATTCAAGATGATGGATTTGTACCTTCAGCACATGTAAAATGAAAATGGGTCCATTATTGTTCATGGTACAATCAAAGATGTCCTGAATAACTTTAGACCATAAGTTTTGATTGATATCCCTTTCTTTGAGCATTAAATTTTGGCTATAATGCACTTTACAGTTTACACTCTCTAAGCCTGAGGTTGTTTTCAAATCAGTCCCTCAACTTTCAGAACTTGCAATTCCTTGACTATTACAACTATGTCAATGTGCCTCTTCTGTTATGGTCCGTCAAATTTTTGCCATTAACCTGCCTAAAAACGATGAATTTTCTATTTTCTGTTCAAAGCAATGTTATTTTTGTATGAGTTAATGGCAAGATTCTAATGGATGTTATGACAGAAGGGACACATTGATATTGTTGTAATACTCAAGGGTGTAAATTTCAAATTTTCATAGTTATGAGACCAATTAGAAGCAACCTCAAACTTAGAGGATAGAATTATTAACTTAGAGGATGTAAATCAATGAGAATGTCATCACCAAAAAATTTATATTTATCTAATTGAAGGTCCAACTTACTATGATAGTTTTTATTATAAAAAATAATAATTGTGAAAAAGGATAAGTTTCAGGCCAAATTTTTGGGATTATGAGAAGACTTTTTTTGTTTAGCATACAAATCTGGGTTATATTTTAATTTTTGAAACATTATGGCTTGATCTAGTTTTGGCAAAACCAACATTTTATGTTAGAAGTTCCTGATTAATAATCAATTATTAAGTGTTACCAAGAAGGGAAAAGGGGGGAAGAAAATTAATAGAAATGATTAGAATAATCTTACAATTCAATTCTTCTTTTTAAAAGGGAAAAAATTCCTTTTTTTTTTATAAGTAAAAAGAGAAGAAAACTTAGGAATGATGGTTCTCATATCTTTGTTAGACTTCGATTCAGAGGATTTTTCAATCAGGATGCTTTTTTTTTAATGACTAAGCCCATCCTATGTGTTGCAGTTTGTTTCAGAAGCCACTCATGTCTTCCCCACTTACAGTTAGGTATCATAATGTCGTGCAGGAAAGAAGCTTCTCAAAGTCAGGAAATAAGCAGTACAAGGGCACTTTTATAGCATACAACAACTCAGTCACAAAGGATAATCTTCTGATTTCCCACTCTCCAGTAGCCAAGCAAGAAAGCCCACCTCCTTTGGTCAGTGCATTGAAAGCTTCAGCTGAACAAAATGTTGCTAGTTTTCACTTCCCTGGGCATAACAGAGGACGTGCTGCTCCATCTTCATTAACTCAGCTGATTGGTTTAAGACCATTTCATCATGATTTGCCTGAGCTTCCAGAGCTCGACAACCTCTTTTCTCCAGAGGGGCCAATTTTAGATGCACAGAGACTAGCAGCCAAACTATTCGGATCATCAGAGACATGGTTTCTTGTTGGAGGTACCACTTGTGGAATTCAAGCAGCAATAATGGCTACGTGTTCTCCCGGAGAATTTCTAATTCTTCCTCGTAATTCCCATATATCAGCTATATCTGCCATGGTGTTATCTGGTGCACAACCTAAGTATATCATACCCCAGTATGATTTTGATTGGGACATTGCTGGTGGTGTGACTTCATCACAGGCAAGTTCAGAACAATTATGTTCACGTTTATAGCATTTCTTGTGTGTGTTACATCTTGACCTGTAAAGGCAGCTTATTGCTGACAAGAAATTGGTATTCTAATGCAAGATTGTTAAAATGGTCCAGATAATTTTAAAGCACACACAACCTCCTTGTAGTGACCCTCTCTCTCTCTCTCATTTTAACAGTTTAACAGCCTTTTTGTTACCAAACTATATGCACATATGAATCAAGATGACCGTTTTTACAGGTAGAGCAAGCAATCAAGGAATTGGAGATGGAAGGTCAAAAAGCAGCTGCAGTTTTTGTCACTTCCCCTACTTATCACGGTATATGCAGCAACTTGACCGAGATTTGCCAGCTGTGTCATTCTCATGGAATTCCTGTGATTGTGGATGAGGCTCATGGGGCACATCTAGGATTCCATCCGCAGCTTCCTAATTCGGCCCTCAAGCAAGGAGCTGATCTGGCTGTACAGTCCACTCACAAAGTTCTATGCTCTCTTACACAGTCATCAATGCTCCACATATCAGGGAATATTGTAGATAGGGAAAGAATCTGTAGGTGTCTCCAAGCTCTTCAAAGCACTAGCCCTAGTTATTTGCTTTTAGCATCATTAGATGCCGCTAGAGCTCAATTAAGTGAAAACCCAGACACTATATTCAACAAAGCAATGGAATTGGCCTTTGAAGCAAAATACTTGATCCAACAAATACCAGGCATTTCAGTGCTTGACTTTGCAAGCTTTTCTAGCTTTCCAGTCATTGATCCTTTGCGACTTACTATTGGTTTTTCGCAGCTGGGTTTGTCTGGTTATGAAGCAGATGAGATCTTATATAGAGATCATGGGATCATCTGTGAACTTGTAGGGACCCGATCAATTACTTTTGCAATTAATCTTGGAACTAGTAGAGACCATATTCAGAGACTTATATTAGGAATAGAGCATCTAGTAGCAACTTCTGCACCAATTCATGGAAATAAAGGGAGGGTGGAGCATAGTGGTCATACACTCTTTGCAGATATCAGCATGAGCATGACTCCTAGAGACGCCTTTTTTGCAAGTAAAAATAAAGTGAGCATAAGAGAGAGCCTCGGGAAAGTTTGTGGGGAGCTTGTATGTCCATATCCACCAGGGATACCAGTTATGATCCCTGGTGAGGTTATTACAGAGAAAGCTTTGGACCATCTGCTGGATGTTAGAAGCAAGGGTGCTGTTATTACTGGAGCTTCTGATCCTTCTCTCTGTTCCATAGTAGTTTGTGATGTGTAGTTCATTCCTAGAGATATTAGCATCTTGCTGCTGAGTCCTTATTTTCAGCTGAAGGTAGTGGCAAGGTGCATGAAATGGGAACTGAGTGTAGCTTATATGTACATACCCACCACAGATAACAGTGAAAATGATTCTTTTCTTCAATGGAATATTGGCCATGATTTTTACAGCATGATCCAAGACACTTGGCAAATAATCAAACTAGAATATAGAAATGAAGTCTGTTTACAGTGCAACTTTGTTGCATGCGAAGTATTTGTAACTTAGTCTTTCAGTATGTGCAAAATCTGCTCTGGGCGAGGACTATTTGAAGTTAATCCATATTCTCTTCATTAATGGCCACTTACCGAATTTCCCCTCAAACTAGAAACTTGGTCAGACCTATTACATGACAATTTAAATCATCTATGTGAGCTTTTAATCACTTGACTGACTAAGTGAGTGTTTGGATTACGTTTCTCCTCAGCGTTTCAGCATTTGCGTTTACTCACCACGGGGACCCACGCTACAGTGCCACGAAATAAACGTGCAACTCTTCCCAGCTGAAATGCATGGATGAAAGCTTGAACGCACCGTTTCATTAATGTTGTGCGTGTGCGTGTATTGTTCATGGACACTCCAAGAATGGAAATGTGTTGCTACTGTGCACGTGTACTATTCACTCACAATAACCCACAAAGAAGCAGAGTAAAATAAAACACAAAACGGTGCGTTCAGGCCAACGGCTATTTTTGCATTCTCCAGGTTTCTTCTTTTCTCTCAACTACCGTGGTAGAGATGTCTTCAATTTTCTTCAATACTCCGTTCCCTTCCTCTTCAATGAATTGCACCTACCAATAAACCATCAAAACAAAGGAAACATAGTAATTGCAAACCCATTACGCGGAACAAACGAACCCAATCCCCTCTATTCTTTCTTCGCTCGAGCTCACCTTCTCTCTGCTTGGGACGTCATTGCCGCCATTGTGGGTCTCTGTATTCACGGATAAGTTGTGTCTAACTTCTCATACTCTCTGATCTGTTGATGTGTGGTTATATTGTTTTCCATGAGTAGTAGTCATGTAATTTGTTTGAATGACTGAATGGATCATGTTATTAAAGTACATGTAGACAGTCATTTTAATGGGATGGAAGAGATTCTTTTAAATTGATTTAGGTAAAAACTGTCCTCCAAATTAGACTCCTTAACAATGAAAATTTCATCAGCCGGAATTTAAGAAGAAAAAAAAATCTGTGGACAGCTTTTGTACCACAACTTTTGTCACTACCTTTGTCACAACCCTAATTGGTAGCAACTCAATTTCCCACATTACAATTGTGACAAAATTTATGGTCTTAAATAAACTCGAACCAGAATGTTTCATTCACATGAACTTTAAATCCATTAGGGGTTCTTAAATACGATAGAAAAATATATGTAAGTTGATCAAAATGATGCCTTTTTTTAACAGCAATTGTCTTTTCATTTATCAGTTTAAAATCGGAACATGGCTTTATGTTTGAATCTTGTTCGGTCAGGTTTGCTATTTGCAGCTCTGTATTTGTTGAGTTGTCAGTGTTGTGTTTACAGTTTGAATATAATCAGTCCATCGAGTACTTGCCTTATGAGGATTAGTGACTGATTAATGATTATCCTCCGTAAGGCAATAACTTGGCAAAAATTCCTTAAGGTACAATGGTAGTTTTGACACAGGCTACATTCAGACCATATATCCATATCTATCAATGCATGGATCAATATACTCTCCAAGATATATAACCTTTGTGTGTGTGTGGCTGAGAGAGAGAACAAATAATAAAACATTCAAAACTCACTAGAATCACCAAGATAGGCGGAGTTAAGAAGTCATGCATGTACATAATTGTGAAATCAGTTGACGGATCCAATATAAACTATATATTTTCTTTTATACGGGTTCTTCACAAAGGCCAGACGCCAAGCCTACAACACTAACCCTTAAACCCCAAGCTGACCTGTTCTATTTCACATTCCTTCTCAACAAAACTTCCCCATTTTCCTCTGGAAACATAATCTAGTAATGTGGGGCAACATAAGACAAGATACAAAGTGAGCAGTCACAGGAGAAACAAAACCAAAACGCTATCTTGACCAACCCATGATCATAATTTCACCCATCAACCTTAACCCCTATGATAATTTTAATTTGGCTTACTACTGTACATCTCCTTTGTAGGAGTTCTTGCTCGCTTCTTTGCGGGTCGATGAACAGGATCAAAAACAGGTGCCTCGAAGTAAGGAGAAGGCAATGCTGACCTATTAAGCTGCAAGTCTGGACTGTCATCTGGGCCTGCCCAAGACAGGGGACTCACTGCATAAAACAAAAGGGACATTGTTATTAAATGCAACAAAATATTCCATAACTAAGATAACGGACAATGGTCAAAGGTTTTACACTCTAAGACACCTCATTTTGCCAATTATCCTATTCTAACAGTTTGAAAATCTAGTTCTTTAAAGTTTCATTTTTTTATCCCATGAAGATGGAAGAATAGAGACAGGAAAAGCTGTGGTGATGAACCAAGTCAAGCAAGTAGAGAAACTGATGGTTTTTCCTTTAAATTCTGCCAGCACCACTTTAGACGTTCTCAAAAGGGAAAAAAGATACACATTTCATAGCAAAGCACTTTTCAATCGGGATATTCAATATTGTAATTCAAAACAAACAGCAAACCCCTGTTCGATTGGAATATTCTATATGAAATTCAAATCAGACATCAGGTTTGCAGTTTAATCTGATGATTGTACACTGCAGCAAAGTTAATAGATATGCAGGAGACCCCCAAACCATAGGTATCAATTTTCAGTGTGATGGTACAGAATTAATGACAAAAGAGGAATGGTAATGCAAATGTAATTTGGGAGCCTAAACTGAACCCACAGAACGAACATGTAAATAAGTATGTACGGACTAACTACATAAATAAGGATATATGGACTAAATACAACCAAGAAAAACCCCTTAGAATATGATTTTGAGGATAAATTACATTAACGAGTGAATGGTGATTCATGAAAAAACAGGCGTATGGCATAAAACCATGATTTTGATGATGGATTACATTAATGAGTAAATGGTGATTCATGAACAAAACAGGTGTGTGGCATAAAAATCCCTTAAGTCTTATAGAGATACCACTAGCTTTGATGGCATTATGCCATAGCTTAAATTAGGTGAAACTTTCTCTCCTCAAGCAAAATTCAGAGGTAATTAAAAAAGTCGCTTTTCAGTTTGTTTTTGAGAAGTAGGTAGTTTGTTCTGCATACCTTCATCAGGTTCAAGGGGTCTAGTGCCATCACATAAGGCAGCTCGACGTGTAGGGCGCTTTCTCACATAATTTTCCTGCAAAGGCCTTGGAATTTGAAATGAGAATTGTGAGAGAGTTACCCCATCAGTCATATGCTCTGGATGTTCTAGAAAGTACCTGCAAAAGCAGAAGCCCCACAAAAGGTTGTTATTCAAATAGGAAATATATTATACTTGTGAACCTTTTAACGCCCACAAGTTATTTAGTTATTCAGGTTACGCAATTATTTACAAAAGTGATGCAACAGGGAAATATTGGAGTCCAGGGCAACACCATACTTTTGGACCTCCACCATTGAGCGTAGTTTCTTGCCTGTAGGTGCTACATAATATCTGCAAATATTGGACAGAAAATTAGCACAAAGTTGATGATTGGCAAAAGGTCGTACCCTGTGCACAAAACTCCCACTTTTGCGGAGTCCGGGAGAGGAGATTGGTGGGCAACTTTACTTCAAGTTATTTTTTGAAAAGGCTTATTCCTGGACTCGAACCTGTTACCTGTCGCTTTGGTGGATGGCACTGGCCATTGCACCAAGGCTTGACCTCTAATTTTTTCCTAAAGACTTTGGAAATCAAAAATAGGGGGAAAACATACACTTTGAAAGCAAAACTCGAAGCTATAATAAGGAAAACTGCTAAATCTCATATATCAAACACAATACAACCGCAGCAGGTATCAAGTTAAAAACCTTTTTGGGAAAACTAATTGGTTTTCTTATGTTTGGTTGCGACCTTGAAAATGAGCTAGAAAACACATTTTTTTGTTTAGCTCGTACGGAAAAACTTTAATATTTCTAGTAATTCCAAATAGTCATGTGAATAAAAATTTTCATTCACAGCACGAATATCATGTAGAACAACTAGATAAATAAACATAGAAGTTAAGTACACTTGGATTCTTTTTACTAAAGAGCTTATTTGCTTATTTTAAAAAAAAAAAAAAAAAAAATTGGCTGAAGTATAATTGTACTCAGAAAAGTGGGGTTTTAAAAAGTTTAACATAAACAAATAAGCTAATGGAAAAAAGCTAATCCAAATGCGTACTAATTTTTTAAAGAGCAAGATTTAAGTACAATACTCAGGTGCTATTCCTTAGGTTCCTCTTTTAAGATTCTGCCATGTGAATTTTTTTCTCATGTGATGGAAGTGTATTTTTTAGTTAAGTAACCACATGGCTGAATCTTAAGAGGGGAACCTAAGTAACAGCACCTAAGGTATTGTACCTAAGTTTTGTCCTTTTTTAAATATACATTTATAAAATAATCAATAAAAAATCAACGATCCAAAATTGTGCAACATGTTAAACCACCTAATGATCATCAAATAACAATGTTCAACATAGATACACATATGTACCAAACCAAATGGTAGATTATGCTAGTTGAGCTGAGGCGGTTTTCATCGGGTTTCAATGAATATGTCAAATTTAGATACACTTAAACCTTCCAATGCAATTTACAATTACAGAGCAAGAAAATTAATTCATATACAAAAACTTCCAATGCAATTTATTGCTCACAAAATCCATCCCTCCACACACACTACCTCAAAAATTACTATAAAAAATCAACAAAAATATAAACTTTAGAAGACTTCCAACTCAAGTTGGAAGACAGTTTGGATGGAGCATAAAGTATAGGAAAAGAAGGGAAATACGAACATGATATGTTATGTTCAATTGCTCCTCAACAAAAATATTCAAAAAGGAAAAAAAAAAAATTTATAAGTGTTTTTTGAATAGAAAAGAAAATTTAGAGCAAGAAATTGGAGAGAGTGCACTCCAGATTTAAGAGTGCAAAACATTTTCCGCCCAAAACCCATTGTTTTTTGTAGACCAGGTCACAAGTTTTTTGTCGACCAAAATTTTCTACCACACCAAACACTGGAAAATGTAAAAACCATATTCTGCCAAAAAAATTAGAGTATTAAGAGACCCAAAGATCCCATAGACACTCAGAAAATGGAAGCATAAGGCTACTACAAAAAAATGATACACTGTCATGAATCAACCAATGGAAGCAATCAGAAGACTTCTTGTTCAGTAAACATCACATGACTAAACACCAAATCATGAAATCAACAAGAGACTATAGTAAAACCAGTCACAGTGAATATGTATTCCAACTCTGAGATCTAGATTCTACATTTACCCCCAAATATGAAGCACATAGCCCTCTACCTGGTAAAAATTTTAAACACTACATATCTAAGAATCATTAACAAACAGAAACATAGAAGGGTTTGTCTATCCACCAGCTTCTTTAAAGATAAAAATGTATAATCCAATTTTAATACATTAAAGTTTCTAGGTTGTGTCCTACTAATATAATTCCAATCAAAAGATAAGTAAAAAAAGAGCTGAAAATAGTGCAAACAATTAAATTGCTACATTTAAGAGTTCTCTACAACAAAAGTAATAAAATAGGAACACATACACATCTGCAAACTTTGTGCTTCCTTCGCCTCTGATCCGTAGCAGCCGTTGCCACCCAGGAGGGGGCTGCGCAATATTAGGCTTATCGATTGCCCAAAGCCTGCTGCCATCTTGAGAAATGTCTGCTGGATCATCACATGATATATCAGGTCGCCACTCACGAGCTGTTTCACAAAAAAAAGGCTGTTCCAGGATATGTTCACGTATTTCTTCATACTTTTCCTTTGTTGGGATGAGCCTCCATTTAAAACAATTTGCACACTGGACAGTGAAAGCCCCTACAGATGGCAAAACTCTGGAAGATGAATTTGGAGACGAATATTTTGAGATTGGCAGAGGCCGGCACTGAATAGGGTCAGGAACAGGTTCAATTGCACCTGTACCATTAGCCAGAGGGTTATAAAGCACCAGCTGCTTATTTTGTTCATCTTCACCCTCTGTCTCAAGAGATTCATCATCTGAAGATGACGATGATGACGAAGAGACATCTACCGGTTCCTTGAGAGTGCTATCTTGGTGAGCTAGGAAACTCGAACCAGTGAAACCATTTTTTGCCTTCTTAGTTGCTGACCACATCTGACAAGATTTCATAAAACCTGTCACAGAAAGCACCACTTAGCAAAGCATACACAACATTAAAGAAGTTCTATAGTTGTCAAAATATGAAGCAACCAAACCAAACAATATCTTTATAATAAGAATGCAATTTCCAGAAGCTCAAATGACAATGCTCATTAGTTGTAACATCGAAAACAATAAATACAAACCACAAAGGATTTTCATAATAGCAGAGTTCCCAACCCACATAATGAGGTAAACAAAAGAATCAGATGTAGCCCCAAAGGAGAAAACTACAATTACAGGGTGCAAGTGAACAGCAATATAGTCCCGGTAAGCATTAAAGAAGTACTTGGAAATAAGTTTCGATAAATACATCATAAGCCACATTTCAATAGTGCAAAAGACTAACAGGGAAAAATCAAATCTCAACCAATAATCAAATTTCGATAGTGCATGAATCAGCTTTGGATCTGATAATATATTCACAATTTCACATAAAAGAAAACATCTATACTTCATTCTATAACACGGTATTCAGCACTTCTCGAGAAAACTAACAAAAATAAACCCCAAAAATATCCTCTAATAAATTTGCTTGGACTATCTACTACATGCTACAAAGCAGAAACAAAGGCCTGGGACATGTATACCATACAATAAAATACCAACAACAACAATAACAACAAGAAAGCCTTAGTTCAACTATGGATCCTCAACAGATTAGTCAAGATCGGCCATATGTATTCTTTTCCCCCATTCTATTCTATCCGAAGTCATAGTCTCTGTTACTATCAACATTACTGACTACATAAAGCCTTTACATAGACTATCACTCCCTCCAAACATGAACAAAAAAACAAAAACAAAAAAAAACAAAAAAAAACACTTACCTCCTCACGCCAAATCCAGGGACTCTGATTTCCACTCTACCACCTGAGCAATACTCTATCAAACTAACACCATTTATAATCCCACATAAAGTTCTGCAAATGCAAGAAAAATAAGATCCAAAATTAGCAAACAGAAAAAAAAAAAAAAAAAAAAAAAAAAAAAAAAAAAACACGACAACCTTTGATCATGTTTGACACGGTTTACTACTACCAACAGCCTTAAACAAACAAGAAGACAGCATATACTATCAAAAAGGGTGTTTGTATTGTTAGAAAACAAACATCATTGGAATATGAGCCAAACCAAACGGAGAGTAATAAACAGATCTATATGGTCAATGAATATGGAAGTGTTATGAAACATTATAGTACAAACAAACACGAACCCAAATCTGGATCTACGAACATGAACCCAGAAACAAAACCAGAAATGATAAACAAGAACTTGTAGAGAGAGAAAGAGAGAGAGGAGTTACAGAGAGATGAGGAAGAAGAAAATCAGGGCCGTCGAAGAAGAGGGTGACGTGGGGTTAGATCGTATGGGTGAGGGTGTTGCGTAAGAGTGTTGTGATGAAATTCTTTGCACCTACGCTTACCTGTGTTTATCTGCCTCGATGAGAGAGAGAGAAACTGAAGATGATGATGACGAAGATGAAGATGCATTCATGAATACTAATATATCTCTGCTTAATATATGCTACTTATTAATAATAATACAAATAAAAAGGGAAATTTGTTTTTTTATAATTATTTAAAAATAGGTGGAAAAAAAAAATTAAAAGCTTACTATAAAGCCTACAAACTAATATGGCATTAATTATGTCTCATAATTATAATAAATAAAAAGTAAAATATGTATTAAATGTGATAATAAATATGATTCATATCACTTTAATAGCAAAATAAATGAAGAAAAATACTTTTTTTTTTCTTAGAATACTAAATATTTTTTAACACACACGAAGAGAGGAAATAATGTCTTTTAAAGAAATTTACAGTGGTGTATATCTAAAATGGTCTAACTCTTGGATACACAGCACATACTTTAAATTTTTTTAACTTACACTCATTTCCAATGTGGGATTAACCTACTGTTTTTTCTTTTGAAAATACTAAGCATTTTTTAACACACACACGGAGAGATGAGATAAGGAAATGAAGAAAAATACTATAAGTATTATAAAACTAATATATAGTAGTATATGTGCTAAAGCAATGCAAGGATTAGTTCAAAATCATATATAAATAATAATTCATGTGGCAATTGATATTTTATTGCAAGAAAATATCTCAAGGCAAGTATCTTGTTGGTTTTTTTTTTTTTTTTTAAGTTGTGATTTTTTAAAAAATATATTAAATTTTTAATGAAATACAATTGAGAAATGTAAATATTTATGTTGATTCTGGAATAAGTTAAATTACTCTTTTACCCTTTAATTTTTTTTTCTTTTAAAAAAATCTCAACTAAAATTTAAGGGCATTTTAGACATCCATTAAAGTTTAGTGCACATCGTATGAATCAAAATATATTCAAATATCAATTGATGGATTCTAGTTAATTTAACTAGTAAAGTTTTTTGCCGTCGCATAACAAATTTCAAGTTTGATCATCGTCTATACAAAAAATCAACTGATGTTTTGGCATAATGATAAAGATCAATTATTATAAGCAGACATCATAAATTAAAATTATCTTTAAAAAAAAACTATATCTAAGTCTTTTTTTTTTTTTTGATTTTTTGATTTTTTGAGAATCAAGTCCACTTGAATATAAGAACAATATTTCAAAAGCGCTCATCTAATAAATTTGTTTCTTTTTCAATAGAAATATCCATCAATCAAATCTCTAATTCAAATTATTGAAATATTAAAATAAAGTACGGCATTAAAATATCTGTCGTTCACTCATAATTACTATTTGTTTCAAATCTCATTATGACGTTTAAGATCTTTTTGTATCTTTTTATTTTGACAATTTTAATCTTCTTCTCTCTTTTTTGGGTTTTTTGTGAAGCAAACTCATCAAATTTATGAGCAGTTATTATAATTTTAATTATTTAACGAACACGTTTTTCAAAAAAATAAAAAATTATTTAATGAACACTTTGCTCATTGGCTGACATATTTATCTTTTAGTTATAAGAACTTTCCCGGAAAAACCGTTACATGTCTGTGTGTATAAATGCCTATTTTTGTGCATTAGTCGTCTTAAAGAGACATTTTTTAAGAGACAGACCTCAACTAGGACAAAAGAGACTGGGATAAGAGTTAAAGTGATTTCTCCAGTATTTTAAGGAGAAAAGTTAATGGATGTTACGACAGGTTTTAGAAAAATTTTATAGCATAATTGATTTTGTTTTACAACCTTTATATTTTTCCTATAAGTTGTATTAAAACTTTTTAAAAATTGTCCATTAATTAATGCTATAAAGACATTCGTTAATCAGACCTTTTTTCATAAGAACAAAGTTTAGCTACAAAAATAGTTATAGTCTAATACTACAACCTTACTTAATAAAATAAATATTATTACATATTTTAAAAATCTAACTATTAAATACTTAAATTGCATGTTCTTTATACTCTTAATAGTTATGTCAAATTTTGTGTCAATTAGATATTATTTATTACATGATCTATAAATTTATACTTTATATATAATTTTAAACCACAAAAACTTGTAATTTAAACAATTAATTGATGACATAGCTATTGATTTTTAATTTTTTTTTTTAAAATTTTCCAAGTATGAAAGATATAAGAAGAATATGTAATCCAATGATGGATTTGTCAAAATTCACCTTTAATAAAAATATATTGAATAAGACTACGACCAATTTTTCATAATACTATTATTGTTTTTAGTTACGGTGCATTTGGATATTTTATTATTTTATTTTATTTTGATTTATGGTGAGCTAGTTAGCTGACACCTCATATTGTAAAAATATTAAACATTTTGTTGTATTCATGGATATTTATTGTAACTTGTATTTTGTACAGGCCTGATAAATGTGGTACGAAGAAGAACATGTAACTTGAAAGTTGGTCTTTCTAAATTTTGTTGTGAATGTGATTTTTGTTTTAGATTTTTTTGGTGGAGTTGGGTTTTTTTTTTTTTTTTTTTTTTTGGTAATGTAGTAACATAATTGGTAAAAAGTGGAACTGTCTTACGTACGACAGTTGACGTTTGCTCATCCTGTGGTGAAAATTGGAGAGACCATATATGTTCTATTTACCAATAAAAAAACAAGTACCACCTTAACATATGATGTAACATTTTGGTAAAGTGAGCTACTGCTGCACATGCGAGTTGGTCCATCTAATGACTATGTTTCCAATGTTGGACTTGGATGGCTTTTGTTGTTTCATCCCAGAATTGAAAAAACAAAATAAAATTAAAA
Source organism: Notholithocarpus densiflorus (assembly GCA_030021035.2). Taxonomy (NCBI): domain Eukaryota; kingdom Viridiplantae; phylum Streptophyta; class Magnoliopsida; order Fagales; family Fagaceae; genus Notholithocarpus; species Notholithocarpus densiflorus. The sequence continues at coordinate 1,147,535 of JARYZH020000089.1, read as the reverse complement.
GTTCAAATGTTTTACCCATAAAAACAGAAACTAAGGCTGTGTTTGGTTGAATGTAAAATATGTTCTGGAAATGCTATTTTCGGAAAAAGAAAATATTTTCAAGTGTTTGGTTGCATTATGAAAATTACTTTGGAAAATATTTTCAAGTGTTTGGTTTCATTCTGAAAATGCTTATTTTCTACAAATTTTTCACATTTTCTTAGCTCCCAAACAAATTTTATAATAGAAAATTTCAATATATAAACTTAAAAAAACAAAACTCAAAACAAAAAACCATTCATCATATCCTCGGTCAAACTGAGAGAGGGAGGAAGAAAGAGTGAGTGATTGAGGAAAAAAGAGAGGCAGATTGAGAAAGAGATAGAGGCGATCGGTCATGGGTGGGTCAATCTAGAGGCGGCGGCGGAGACAAGATCGTGAGTAGACGATCTGACCCAAATCGTGGTCGCATGCACGACGGCGGGGCTGTGGGTTGAGGACGACGATCTAGGCTTCACCGGTGTGTCAAGAACAAGCTCGGTCTTGGGTGGGTCGAGGACGAGATCGGGCTTGGGTGGAGACGATCGGGCTTGGGTGGCGGCGCCGATGGGTGCGATCTCGCCGGTGCTAGGATGCGATCTCACCGGTGCTGGATCGGGCTTGCTGTTTCTCTCTCTCTCTCTCTTCTATTTCCCTGGGGCGGAATTCATTTGAAGGTAAAATACAAACGGAAATGGTTTTACAGGGTCAGAGGGCATATTTTACAGTCAACATAAATGATTTTCCGTTTGACCCAATTTTCCTTGCGCACCCAAACACCCGAATTTACGAAAAAGTATCTCTGGAAGTGATTTGAAGCCAAAACAAAGACAGCCTTATATACACCAAATTGAGAAGCATAAGAATTATTATAAATAAAAAGAGAAGCAAGCCCAACTTGATAGACCTAGCCCAAAAAAAGCCCAACTAGACTCTTTTTTTTTTTTTTTTTTTTTTCGAGAAGGAAGCCCAACTAGACTTTAAGTTGGGTTATTTTGTACAAGATTTAAAAAAAAAAAGTTTGGTTCTTTTGGTTTGATTTTTATTCTAACTAAGGGAGGGTTAATAAGTGCAAAAAGTTTAATAAAAACAATTAATATATGATACTGGTTTTTCCACATAAATAAAATAAATGAAAAAACCTTTTGTATTCATAATATAGTTTTTAATTATTACATTTTGAACTTTAAATTATTACATGTGAAAAATGCTCCTAATAAACAAACTCCTTATAATGAATATGTTATATTTTTATATATTTTCTTGCATTAAAATATCACCTATTCAAATTAATGATTTTTTATTTTTCAAATTCACACAATAAGTTACACTTGCTAAAGTTACAATTTTTTTTACACATTTCTTACACTATAGATTACTAAGAAATCAAGCGGTTACAAAAACACTATTATTCACATTAAGTTGTTAAGTGCCAAAAAAAAAATTATATTGGGTGTTTTTCTTCATCTCTCTCTTAATCGCCAAATAAAACATAGATTTAGATAAAATGAAAATTTTTGAAAATAAAATTAAAATTGTTAAATCAAAATGTAAAATCTACAACTTTTTTTTAGAAGAATAAAATCTAAAACTTAAAGGTCAAAAATAAGAACAATCCAAATTCAATATAAATTTAAAAGATAATCCAAAATTCAGAGTAAGTGTCGAGAAATTATTAGGTCTATCAGGAGGATTGTTGATGTGATTATTTCAACCAATAAAACGATGCCTCCTATGCAGGAATGTGTACTCAGCTTCCTAATCAGCACACACACACACACACAAAATCAATAAATGATCTCTCATTTGCTTAGGTGACAGTGTTTAATGGGTTGGGAGGATCACGCCAACACTCCTCTAGTGGACCTAATAATTTATAGTAGATGTCCTCCATTGCAGAGTTTGGATAGGAAAGAAAATCATTCTTTAAGATCTGAAGGGAAAAAATGTTATAGCAAATTCCTATTCCCAATGAATTGTAATGTTTGAATTGCAATATTTAAATGGTGATTAGAATAGTTAGGAACAAAATGTTTAATCGGAACAATATTTGGCATTTTTTTAATGTACACATTGGCTACGGACCTCAACCTACCCTCTTTTATTGTCGAGGGAGATTCAGAGGTGGTGATCTCTGCCTTAAGAAAGGAAGAGGAGTCTTCCTCATCTTTTGGCCATTTAATCTCTTCTATTAAGCATTATTTACCCTTTTGCAATTGTGTTTCCTTTTCTCATACCCGTAGGTCGGGTAACTCAGTTGCTCATTTTTTAGCAAAACATGCGAGACTTATTGATGGTTTTTCTGTGTGGATGGAGGATGTTCCACCACAAGTCATTGATGTACTTTTAGCCGATTTTGGTTGATTTCAGTTTTTAATATAGAAGCAGGTTTCTCAAAAAAGAAGAAGAAGTTATCTTTATGATAAAGCAAAAGAGAAAATATAAATATTTGCTTGTGCAATGCAAGGTTTAATTTAAAATAATATATAGATAATTCATGTGGCAAGTGATATTTGATTGCAAGAAAATATACCAAGGCAAGTGAAAATATCTAGGAAGTGTAAATATTTCGGTTTGATGTTGAAATAAGTTAAATTACTCTTTTACTCTTTAATTTTTTTTTTTTTTTAATTCTAACTAAAATTAAGGTTATTTTAGACAATCCACTAAAGCATTGTTACTCAACTAATACTGTAATTTTGTATATTTTCAATAAAGATATCAACAATTCAAATCGCTCATTTTAATTATTGAAATATCAAAAATAAGGTACAACATTTAAAAAATTTTAAAATATCCGTTGTTCACTCATATTTACTTCTTTTTTTTCTCTCATTCCTAAGTTTAAGATCTTTTTGTGTCTTTTTATTTTGACAATTTTAATCCTTTTTTTTTTTTTTTTTTTTTTGGTTTTTTGAGAAGTTAACCCATCATATTTATGAACAGTTACAGTATTTTAATTTTAATTATTCAATGAACACGTTTTTCAAAAAAAAAAAATATATATATATATTTAATGAACACTTTTCTGATATATTTTTTGTTTTAGGTATAAGAACTTTCCCGGAATCACCGTTACATGTCTGTGTGTCAATGCCGGTTTGGTTTGGTGGTCTAATAACTCCAACTGGACCATGTCTGTGTGTGTATAAATGCCTATTTTTGTGCAGTAATTGCGTTGTTAAATTGGTTTTACCTGCCATGCCAAAGCAGGCCCACGGGACCATTTTTAAAGAGACAGACCTCAAAATGGACTAGTAGTAATTTTGATTATGGAAAAGTTAACCAATAATATCGGTTTAGGGAATATTTTTATAAATTTTTTATAGAAAAAAAGTAATTAGTTTTTTTTCATAAAAATTGTATCAATTTTTTTTTTATAAATAGTTCATTAACAAATGTCCTAAAGAGCACCCATTTGACCGGACCCTTTTTATAATACTCTTGTTTTTAGTTGTGGTGGGTTTAGATATTATATTTTATGGATAAAATTTGGTTACAAACTTGATTCTAGCCAATGTCTACAATTCTCACTAAAAATAATTAATATTGCTACATATTTTAAAATTTTAATTGTTGGATTTAATGTTTTTTATGTTCTTAATGCGTACATCAAATTTCGTATCAATCAGATGTTATTACTATTCGATCCATAAATCTATTTTTTATGCATAATTTTAAATTATTAAAACTTGAAATTTAAACATTTGATTGTTAACATAACTATTAATCTTAGATTTTCTGAAAATTTTGCCAGTAAGTATAGGAAGAAAAATTAATCTGATGGTGGATTTTTGTCAAAATTCATATTCAATAAAAAGATATTGAATGAAGTTGTAGCCATTGGCTATAACCAAATTTGCAGCCAAATTTTGTCCATATTTTATTTAATTTTATTTTGGTTTCTGGTGAGCTGACACCTTAACTTTTGTAAAAATATTGTGACATTTTGTTGTATTTATAGATGAAGCTCTATTTATTGTAATTTGTACAAGCCTGATAAATGTGGTATGAAGAGGAACATGTAACTTGTAAGTTGGTCTTTCTAAATTTTTTGTGAATGTGATTTTTGTTTTATAGTTTTTTTTGGCGGAGTTGATTTTTATGTAATGTAGTAACATAATTGGTAAATGGAAACTGTCCACTGACAGTTGGTCTTTCAAGTGAACAATGTTGGCATTTTTTTTGATTATGTTTGTTGCTCATCCTGTGGTGAAAATTGGAAAGAACACATGTTCTACCAATAAAAAACAAGTTCCACCTTAAACATGTGATGTAACATTTTGGTAAAAAAGTGAGCTACTGAGCTGCATATGCGAGTTGGTCTATCTATTGAATTGACTACGTTTCCAATGTTGTAATTGAAAAATAAATTAAAAATAAAAGTTTAAATGTTCTACCGATAAAAACAGAAACTTTTTTTTTTTTTTTTGAGAAACTATAAAAACAGAAACTTAAATACACCAAATTGAGAAGCAAACGAATGATAAAATAAAAATTAAATAAAAAAGCGTAAATACACTTTTAGTCTCTATATTTTGAGCCAATTTCTTGTTTTGGTTTCTATTTTTTTTTTCCCCAGATGCGATCCCTAAAATCAAAAAATCATTCTCATTTTAGTCTTTACCGTCATCTTATTAATGGAAATAATCTACGTGATAGATAAAGTACACTGGTGGCACATTAAATGTTGATGTGGCTATTAAAATAATATTTAATAAATTAATTTGGCATTTTTCAAATGTCATGTCAGCATTTAAATTAACAAAATCATTTTTAAAAAAAATCATTTTCCATTCATTTTCTTTTAAATCTTATCTCTCTCTCATTATCTGATGGTGCGTGCTTGTGTTTGTATCTTTCTCATTCTTCTTTCTTTTTCAGATCCATTCCTTTTCATTTTCATTTTCCTTTCTCCCTCTCTCCTTCTCTCGGCTTTCTCTCATTTTCGGATTTTCCCATCTTTCTCTCATTTAGTTGTTCACCACTTATATGAGTTTGATTTGAGTTAGAGAGAGAGAGAGAGGGGCTCAAATCGGTGGTTTAAACTGTTATTGATATGAGTTTTGATGTGGTTGTTTAAAAAAAAAAAATTACAAGAAAGACAAAAAAAAAAAAAATGAACATGCACAGTCTTGTTATGGGGAAGAACATAAAGAACATGAACATATTCTTCCGAAAAAATAATGATTGGAATAATTATTAGACCAAACTTAGGTACACTACATTAGGAATAATATGTTATTATGTTCTCCAATTAAATTCAAAGTTTAAACACCCAACTATTTTCTCAAAAAAAAAAAAAAGTTTAAACACTTAACTTGATTGAATTTAATTTTTCTTCTCCAAAAAAAATATATTGAATTTAATTTGAAACAAAATAATATTATTTTGTGTTTTTTCGGTCAATTCTAAAATGTATTTGAATACAATTAGGTGAACTTAATTTACCAACCTCTTACCAACCTCTTGTCCATTAGTGCCACGCGATTCCTCTCTGGAAGAGCAAGCAGTGAACCTTGCAATTGGCAAATGTACAAAATTCCAATTATCATTTTTTTGCTAAATCAATTATCATTTATTCCATATTAGGATCCTAGGGACAATGATTCAATGAATATTACGCAGCATTCGTGTGGTCTTGATTTACTGTTACTAGTACACGTGGAAGGCTGAGATGAATTTGGTATTTCCTTAGGAAAAGGACCATTTTACCCATGCTTTGAGCATTTGTGATTACACTAGGGGTGTCAATGTTCGACCCAACCTGCGAACACGACACAAACCCGACATGGGTTTTTTCGGGTTAGGGTTGGGCCTTAATGGGTTTGGGTCATAAACGGATCGACTCAAAAGCGACACGATAAGAAACGTGTCATAAGCGGATTAACCCACGTAACCCACAATAGACACGTTTGACATGCCAATTTATTTGTGTCAAACCAAAATGACCCACTTAATACAACCCGTTTAACTCGTATAACAAATAAATATTTATTTTATTTTAGATTTGTTAAATACCTTTTATATCCAACATATATTTTAAATTTAAAAATAAAAGTAAGTAATTACAAAAATTTACTAGGGATATAATTGGAAATTGAAACTTTACAAACCTTAGAATTACTAATACTTTTTTTTTTTTTTTTTGGCATAGAACTTGCACAAATGAAATTGGATGAGCTTGTGGAAGATGTTATGAATTTGGACATCAACAAAGAATCTATGGATGATAATCGTGGTTATAGTCGGGATTAGTTTACTGTTTGCTCAAATTTTTTCAATGTTAATACTTAGCATTTGTTAAACTATGTTATTTTATTTTTGTTAAACTTTGATATTTTGAATTTGGGTTGAAGTGTATGCACTTCTTTTGGAGTGTAAAGAACTTATTTCTAGATGAATGTTATATTTTTGTTGAACTATATTATTTTGAATGTAGGTTGAAGACTTGAAGTGTATGCACTGCTTTTTGGGATGTAAAAAAAAATTATTTCTAAATGGATGTTATATTTAATATTATGCAAGTTGACATGGGTTGTGTTACATTCGTGTCAATCCAACACGACTCGTTTATTAAGCGTGTCAAATGAGTTGGGTCAGGTCAACCCGCCTTATTAACAGATCGGGTTAGGGTTGAAGGATCATGACACGATTATTAAATGGGTCGGGTTAGGGTTGAGTCATTTAGTCGAATACCCCTACCTCGACACGACACGAACCCCACACGCTAACCCGAATTGACACCCCTAGATTACACCTTTGATTTTGATCTCATTTTTTAGAATTTCCCATGACCCCTGAAAACAAAATCTCTTTGCAAAAGCTTTCCCTCTACATATGACGTGTTGGGAAATTTTTTGTAATATCTATTTTGATTTACATACGATCATTGTGATCGACCACTTATTTTGGAGGAAATTGAAAGATATTTGTGTTTGATCTATGAGGGACTATCTACTTAAAATTAGAGTTAAAATTTGCTAAATTTTAGGTACAAGTTTTTTTTTTTTTTTTTTTTTGAGAAGAAAGACCATGAAAATTCATTAAAAAGCTTAGCCATAATTGGCTAGAGGTACATGCTGAAGGCATGGAGGAATATCCTCCATCTACACAAGAAAACCACTAACATGTCTTATATGTTTAGTTAGGTTATGAGCTACCCCTGACCTGCGGGTATGAGAAAAGGAAATACTATGGAAGGCATCTAGAGATTGCTTAGCCGAAAAAATCAAATGACCAAAAGAAGAAAGGGATTCCTCTTTACTTTGTAAAGCTATGATAACCACTTCTGAATCTCCCTCAACAATAATAGAGGTACAAGTTGATTTGGTGTTATAACGTAAGTTTTCTAATTAAATTTAACAACATAATTGCATTAATCAATATAAGAGTGTAATCTTTTTCAAGGACAATTAGATTCAACCATATTATTTAGGGTGATGTTAAGAATACTATTAATTTTACTACTTACATCTTACAAATTGATATGTCATCGATTACAAGAAATAATTTAAACACTTATTTATTATCCATTATAAATTTGATTTACATACAATCATTGTGATTGACCACTTATTTTGGAGGAAACTGAAATATATTTGTGATTGATCTATGAGGGACTATCCACTTAAAGATCAAAGAAGATGGTCCTACATTGGGTTGTACAACTCATACTAAAACTCGTTACCTATTTACAACTTTAGAGGGTATTTCCGTATTTGGCAAACCACATGAACATGGCAGCCAAAATTCCTAAGAATAATGTAAGTGATTTTGGTTGTTTTTAGTTTAGCTTTGATTCTTTAGACACGCTCCCTCTAAAATCACAATTTTAAAGTTTTTGTGTTTCCACATTGCATATTTCCACACAAAAAAAAAAAAAAAAAGGTTAAAATTTGCTAAATTCTAGGTACAAGTTGATTTGGTGTTATATTCCACACCAAAAAAAAAAAAAAAAAAAAAAATGCTAAATTTTAGGTACAAGTTTTTTTTTTTTTTTGAGAATGAATTTTAGGTACAAGTTGATTTGGTGATTTAAAGTTTTCTAATTAAATCTTACAACATATTTGCATTAATCAATATATGAGTGTAATATTTTTCAAGGACAATTAGATTCAATCATATGACTTAGGGTGATGTTAAGGATACTACCAATTTTACTACTTACATTATTTCTTACAAATTGATATGTCATCAATTACAAGAAATAATTTAAACACTCATTTATTATCCAATATAAATGTGATCAATAGCATTTGTTATCAAATCAATTTTTAAGTGTTTTTTTTAAAGTAAAATTTGAAGTAGATTTAGCATTTCTCAATTACTTATTTGCTAATATAACCATGTGATTAAATTTAACTAAGAAATCTAAGTTACAACACCTAAAATATTGTATTTAAATTTGCTCTTTTGAAAAAATTGATATAAAATAAAATTAATTCAATTTTAACTATGTTATTTTTTATTTTCGTGGTTTTTCAAATTTAAAAAGTTTTGAAAATAATATATTAGCAAATCTAAAACTGGCCCAAACAGTAACAAAAAAGCCAACTCAGCAACTAAGTGTAATTCTATTCTGTTAGAATTTGAAAAAGAGGAAAGAGTTTGTAGTTTAAATGATATTTTTTGTGTGTTTTCAACGGAAATATTTAGGATTTAAATCTTTACCTAAAAAAAGAATAAAAAAAAAGGCACCATTCATATTTTTACACTATGTTTAGCAAAACGAAGGTAGAGAGGAAAGGAGAAAGAGGAAAAAAGAAAAAGGAAAGGGAAAGTAAAATAGTTTTCTTCCATAGTGTTTGTTTATGCGGGTGGAAAAGAAGGGACGATTCTCTTCTTTTCTATATTGGAAGAAAAGAAAAATGGTAGAACCCATGTAAATAAGAAAATAATTTAAGAGAGAGAGAAGCAAGCCCATCTTGATAGATTCAGACAAAAAAATAATAATAATAAAAGCCCAACTGGACTTTAAAGTTGGGTTTTTTTCTTTTTTTCTTTTTTCTTTTTTTTTTAATTTATCATTTTTTTTCCCATTAGCCTTGTGCCATGTAGCTTACTGGCAGTGATTGTAATTTTCCCCATAGGAGAATTTAGGATTGAATTCCCTTCCCTCCATTTATTGTAATAAAAAAAAGATATTTATTCTAACTAATGGTTAATCTGTGAAAAAATTTTAATACAAAATATTTATATATGATATTTGTTTTCTCCACATTAAAAAATCTTTTTTTTTATTCATAATATAGTTTTAAATTATTACATTTTGCACTTGCGAGTCTTTTATCAACCAAAATAACATAAATTTATCCAAATTTCATGTGGTATTTATCTAACTATTAAAAATGGATTATTCATGTGAAAAAAAAAAAAAAACTCTTTATAAATAAATTCATTTTATAATAAGTATGTTATATTTTTATAGATTTTCTTGCAATAAAATATCACTTGCTATTCAAATTAATGATTCTTAATTTTTAAAATTGTGTCTGTACACACACATAAAGTAATAGTTGCTAAAATTACATTTTTAGTCACTAAATGCCAAAAAAATGATATCAGATTTTTTTTTCTTCTTCTCTCTTTTAATGGCCAAATTAGTCACAAACTTATACAAAATGAAAATTTTAAAAATGAAATCAGATTTGGTAAATCAAAATGTAAAATCTACAACTATTTTTTTAGAAGAATAATAAAATAAAATAAAAACTTCCAAAATAAAAAATCACATTTTAAAAGTCGAGAAATTATTAGATCAATTGAGAGAACGGTTGAAGTAGACATTTCAACCATTAAAATGATGTCACTTATACAGGTGTGTCAACTTCGTAATCAACACAAGAAAAATAATAATCAATAGATGATGTCTCATTTGCATAAGTGACAGTGTTTTATTAGTTAGGAATACCACTTCAACAATCTTTCAATGGACTTAATAATTGATTGTACAATCTTCCAATAGACTTAATAATTGATTGTAAACATCCTCCGTTGAAGAGTTTGGTGAGGGCTGTAAACGAGCCAAGCTTTGTCGAGTAGTGTGTGTTTGAGCTTGACTCGTCAATAAAAATCAAATGCTCAAGCTTGGCTTGAGCTCGAGACAAGCCTAAAAATAATGTTTGAACTCGAGCTCGTGAAAGTGCCAAAAAGTTTGAGCTTGGCTTGGCTTGACTTGGCTTGATTTATTAGTCAAGCTAAGCTCGAGCTTAATATCAAGCTCAAGTCAAGCTTTTCAGCTTAGAATCCAAAAAAAATTGCATCATCAAATGCTTATATCACCAAAAATCAAGTAAACAATATATATATATATATGAGGAAATTGCATTTTACCCACCTGTGGTTTGGCCTGTTTTAACAGTGCCTACTCGTGGTTTAAAAGTTATCACTTAACCCACCTGAGGTGACCTCCGTTAGACCCCCGTTACCCACCTCTCCCTTTTCACCGTTAAAAATAGGGGTAAATGTGTCTTTTTCATTATATTTTATGTCTCTCTCCTCTTTTCTCTCATTCTTCTTCTTCTTCACAATCAAAACCCAGAAATGTATATGAAATGATGCGTTTAACGTTCTTACCCAATGCCCACTACAATTGCCAAACATACTTTTACAATGACAAGAAAACCAATACACCTACAGTCACAAAAAAAGCCACAAATCCATGTGAACATACACCTACAGATTCGCTAGCCTTCTACTGCTAAATCTAAAAATTGACTACTTAATTCTTCATAAAACAATCACAAAATAAAATACAAAAATTAAGAATAAATGGTATCCACCAGTTTGCTGGATTCTATCTTTACCCTAGGCTCTCTCTAAAACTCTAATCCCTTATCTTTTGCTGGGTTCTCTAAAAAAAATCCAGATTTGCAAGTAAAAAAAAAAATCTACAAAAAAAAACCTCAACAATCTAGCAAATCCAACACCACAACCAACTCATTGAACAAACAATACAAGCGTGTATTACCTAGGAGCAACTGAGCCATGCCTCCATTCAGATTCCAAAGAAGGAAGAACGGCGCTTTTTTACTGCTGTACGAATGACATTGAGGGTAGTCACACAAGTGGTTTCCTGCTTTTCAAGAAAAGAGGAAGATAAATCTCCAAAAGCTATTGCACTTTTTGACGTGGCTATAGCAGGATCAAGAAAAGGCTCTAGCATCTCCATAAGAAAAAGAATCTTGTGCTTGACTTCCTGAAAGAACCACAGATAGAGTCACACAATTCTAACCATATATGCCCACTACATAGGAGGTACTTAGCTGTAAAGCTACCAAAAGCCAACAAATCTAGTAGCAATATCCTAAGCACAGTGATTGCCAACCAGACACTGAGGGGATTTTTTGCCAAAACATTCAGTCTAGATGCGCTGCCCAAAACCCCAAACCGGGAAGAAAAACAAAGAAACAAGAAAAATGAAATTGTGAGATCAGTTGAGCAGCAGAGCAACCTGATTGTCTAGATCGGCTGAGATCGAAGCAGCGGAGAGCGGTGGATTAGTGGATTCAAATTTTATGGGGTCAATGGATTTATGGGTTCTTTTTTGTTTTCCCTTGCTATCTGGGTTTGTAACTTAAAACTGATTTTTATTTTTATTTTTTTTACGGCAAGATTTGATGTATATTGTTGGTAGTATATACATCAAGAGGGAACCATTATTGTGTTGATTGAACAAGATTCGGGTCATGAAATGGGATTTGGGTTTGAAGATTTGATTTCTAAGATGGTGAGAGAGAAGTCGTTCTTCAATATGTTGCTTTTAATTTTGTTTCTATTATGGCTTATATAGTAAATGAGATTTTTTAACAGAAATGGCAGAGGTGGGTAACGGGAGTCTAATGGAAGTCACCTCAGGTGGGTTAAGTGATAACTTTTAAACCACGGGTAGGCATTGTTAAAACGGGCCAAATCACAGGTGGGTAAAGTGCAATTTTCCCTATATATATATATATATAATGTACTCATTTTATCATGCTTCTAACACCCGTGATTAAAAATGGTTTAAATTACAACTTTACATAATTAAATCCATCCATCATCATTCATTGTCTATAGCTTGAGTAATTGTTCAAAATACAATTTTTACATCCACATTTGTCATTTGTGCAACTATAATCTTCACAAATCTAAATAAATTAACATTCCAAAACATATATAAATAAACAAGCTATAAATTAATATTTTAAAACATATGTGTAATGTCATAATAATGAGTTTATTTAGTAAACATATGTCAAGCTATAAACGAGCCTAAGCTCGGCATATTTTGTATCGAGCCCTATTGTTCACGAGCTTGTTCATGAAGATTTTTTTTTTGCTTGAGCTTAGCTTGTTTATCAAATAAGCCTAAAACTAAAGCTCAAGCTTGGCTCATTGTAAACAAACAAACATGAATGGGCTTTTTATCAAGCCGAGCTCGAGTTGTTCATGAACGGCTTAGTTCGTTTACAGCCCTAAGTTTGGATAAGAAAGAGAATGATTCTTAAGATCAAAAAAAAAAAATTTCTGAAAAACAGCAACCTTTATTTGGCATTTTTTTAGTGCACATGTGGGGATGTGGCTTAATGCAAAATAATATAGGATTTAACATTTTCTCAAATTCTGCGATTATATATAGTATAAATAGTAATAGATGTGCAAATCTCACATATAGTGAATAGTAATAGATGTGCAAATCTCAAATAAAACATAAGATGAAGTTGGGTTATCTTTGTGATAAAACAAAAGAGAACTGACTTCTTTCTCTTTTATGATTGTTAGGAACATAGGAATAGTGCATAATTTGGCAACTGATTTATGAGTATTCAGAATGGAGTGAACACATACAATAGAAAATTTTGATAATTGGATTGGTATTAATTTGCTCAACTAGTGCAATCCAATTACTTTCCCAACTCATTTATACAACATTTTCCTCTTTTGATTACATGTACTTCGTCAACATTTCTCTTTTTTTTTTGTTGTAATGCGTGTTTATGTTACTTATCCCATACTCTTTTGTACGGATAGGGTATGGATGTTTAACAGTAATGTTATCCTTTACACCCATAAAATGGGGGGTTGGGGAGCTCTATATTAACTTCAATTTAGTGATGCCAAACACAGCCTAGCTTTGAGGGATAGAGAATTTTCTCAACCACCCTAGAGCAGATGGTAAAATAATAAAACAATTGGACAGACAAACTGATCATTTTCACTTTTCTAATCAGCAAATTGTTTTTGCACTGCTGGGATGGCATTGGTTATTTTCATCCTATAATGAAACTGATGTTCTTTCCTCCAAAAAAGGAAATTACATCAGTATCAGGTCTCTCAGGACAGGAACAAGCATACTTTAACAAGCTTTATAGTTATTTCATGCCTTGTTCGCCCGGTTTAATAAAAAAACTTAGGCTCTTTTAGTTGGATTTTTATTCTAATCAAGGGTTAATTAGTACAATGTACAAGAAAGTTCAACAAAAAAAATATTAGTATATGATATTGGTTTTCTAGAGCCACATAATCAGTTCAGTTTTTTGTATTCTAAAATTATTACAAACATGAGTTTTCAGATCAAGTAGTAGATAATATATGATTATCAATGATTTGCATGAAATTTGATATGCATGTCAAGAACTAGGACTCCTAAATACATTTTTCAGGAAAGACTAGGATTCCTAACAACAAAGAAAAATAATTAAGAACTGCTAAACCAAATAGAAAAAGGGCTCAAAAGTCAAAACATATACAGCCCATTCAAAATTATTTGGAAATTACCAAACCCCTATCTTAGCAAGACTTATTAAAACTGAACCAGCAACTTTATAACCTAAAGAAAAATTTTAACTCTCAGCCTATCAAAGGTACCAAGAAGACCCCACATCGAAATTAGGCCACAATTATTTTTCCTTGTTTTTCCTCAAACTCTTACTGTTTTCTTAGCAGCATATCTAAATATCAATGCTTCATTTACTATCCATCATTTATATTAAGAGAAAATATTGACTGAATTTATTCAGTGTTTCAGACATCAAACAGAATCATCCATTCTCCTAAGTCTAGTTCTTTCAATTTATCAGCTTAGTTAACACAGCTCCACCTTTTTGAAATCAGAATTGCTTACCCAAACAAAAAGACAAAGGAGAGTCCTTTGACTATCTAATTAACAATCTAACATCATAGTCATACATCTAAATTTCCCATGTTCACTCAAGAACCAAAGAGAGATTAGATTAAAAGTGATCCTAACTCCATAAGAATTTTTTTCCACAGAGTGATTCTTTAATCATATAATAATCATGTAGTCATTGAAAAGAATAAGATAATTAACTGAGATCATACAAATAAACATCAATCATCGAAGAAAACATCATCAATAAGACAATAACAAAACCCCCAATCTTCTATAGAAGTAATCAGATGGCAGAGGAAATACAATCACAAAACAAATTATTATTTTATTATTTTAAACTTTCTGTTCTCTTATTTTCTCAGCAACCAATCATATTAGATTATTATATCGTATAAGCATAATCAAGAATTAAAATTTAGATGCAGATGCTAATGAAACCACACCAGGCAACATAAAAAAACGCAATAAAATAAAGCTTTCAACATTGAAAATTAAACATAATATTATTTTTCTAATTCCCTAGATTATGACTTTCTGAAAAGATAACCCTAAAGATACACAAAATCCTTAACATAACAGATTAAAACCCAAACTCAAAACATGTAGATTTCGACAAATAGGCACCAACCCATGAAAGAAAATCCCAAATCCCGATCTGGGTATTGCAGAAAACTAGCCAGTAAGATCGATCAGACAGGGCTGAGGAGCTGAGCTAGATGGGGTTTGGGCTCGGAGTTCATGCCGATGATGATGACCAAAGGAATGAAACCATAGTGGGTGACGACCTTGGCCTTCTTCAGGGTCCAAGTGCTCCACTCCTTTAAGCTCTCGCCAATGGATTTTTCCTCTGCAGAGCCCTTCAAGGCCTTGCCGCTCGCTTTGCCCTTGCTCTTCAATGAAACCCTAGACGCCATTGATTTTTCTGTGTTGTATGTTTCTCTCTTGTTGTAGTTGTGGTTGTGGTTGTGGTGGTTTGTGTCGATGTGTAAACCTAGGACTAAGGCCCTATATATGTTGTGCAGTTTGTGTAGTTAAAGACTGCCTCACTATTCAGCAAAAAAAAAAAAGACTGCCTCACTAACACGAGTGTGATTAGGACCGTGACACGCTAACACTCTTGACAACCGTAGATTTTTCTTGATGAGAAAGTTTATAGCCTTAAAAAATTCAACAAGAGTTTTTAAAATTGCTGATATGGCATATTGTTAATAATAGATAAAAAAATAATATTAATGATAAATTTAAATGAGAATCATAAAAAAATTTTCAACTTAATATTATGAAAAAACTTTTTAAAAGTTGTTCTTTCTTGATTTTTCTTTCTTTCTTCAATTTTTTTTGGGGAAAAAATTACTTTTAGTCCCTATATTTTAGATTGTTTTTGTTTTATTCCTTGTGTATTTAAAAAAATTTCAATTTTGGTTCTTGAGTCTTTCAACAAGGTTTCATTTTGATCCTTAAAATTATCTTAGTTATGGAACTTGCCTACCTGTTTTGGCATGCATAATTGACAAAATTAACTAACAGGATGATATATTTTAAGTTTGTATGGTCTACACATCTTCTTGTCTAAACTTAATTGACAAGCCACAATCTTGCATGTGTCACAAGTTTTCCCCAAACGAAAGCCCTAATCCCGTGACACACTAACACATCTTTTTGTTTTACTCATATTGTTTTTTTTTTTTTTTTAATTCAGTTTGGTCCTTAAGTCTTTCAACAAGGTTTCATTTTGATCCTTAACACTATCTTAGTTATGGAACTTGCTTATGTGACTTGGCAATGCATAACTAAGAAAATTAACTAACAAAATGACATATTTTAAGTTTGTATGGTTGATACATATTCCCGTCCAAACTTAATTGACAAGCCACGACCTTGCATGTGTCACCAATTTTCCCCAAACAAAAACCTAAATCCCCAAATCTAAGATCACAACCCATACATCCAAATTTAAAACATAATCCCCAAATTGTTATCTTCCTCTGTGAAATCCAATCCATCTCTATCAACTTGAAATTGATGGCATCTAGCTTGACATCCTTAGTTGTTAGCTCAAGGGGGGAATTATTTGCAACTTTAGGCATGGAGCTGGGATAGTGACTTCAATGGATTGTTGATAACCTTGAAAGAAGGTTTTATGGGTGTGCTAATTATTGGATAAGTTATTAGGGTGTTTTCGTTACTGACTTTATGGATGATTGTGGGTCTACTTGTTAGTTTGTAAGTTTTTATTGGATAAGTTATTAGGGTGTTTTCGTTACCGACTTTATGGATGATTGTGGGTCTACTTGTTAATTTGTAAGTTTTTGTTATTGATCTTTGTGCTTTTTCATTTCCTTCTTTCTGTGTGGGTAGGCTTTTTGGTTTTGATTAGTTTGCTGACATGAAACCCACACCCCCCCCCCCCTTTATGGAAATTTGTTACTTTAGGTGTTGAAATTTGTTGTTAAGTTTTAATTATCAAAGGAAACTCACGTTTCATAATCTAAGTATGGATCAAAGTTAGGTGTGTGCAGTTAACCTGTTGATTCGTCAAAAACTGACTCAATCCAACCCAACTCGCCTAGTTAGGTAAGTTTTTAAGGGGTTGGTGGGTTTGATTGGATTGTCAATTTTTTTTTGTTTATTTATTTATTTATTTATATTTTTATGATGGGTTGGGTGCGGGTCAATAGATTCACAAATCAGCCTAACTCGACCTGACTCACCTATATTTAATATATATTTTAAAAATATATTATATAATTTTATTATTTACTCTTTTATTTGTCAACTTAGTTGGAATAGAACTATATGATATCCTACTAAATTTGAAGCACTAATAAAATAGTTTGTATTGATTTGGTATTATGCTTAGGTTTATTAAGTTATAAATTTGCTCTTATTTGTATTTGTGTTGTCCTAATACTTAATTAAAGATTAAAAAAGTAAAAAAGAAAACTGCCCAACCTGATCCAAGTGGGTTGGGTTGGACCCATGTGATGGTTTGAGTTAGGTTGATTTTTTCAACTCGACCATGATGGGTTAGATTGAAAAAATCCCTCAACCCGTCCTAACTCGACTCATGCACACCCCTAGTCAAATTCAAAAACATGTCTACTTTATTAGTTTAATCTAGAATAGAAGCAATAGTAGTATGGTACATCATTTGACCATATTGATCTATTTGCCTTTTTTACAACGAAAACAATGGGTTAAAAGCCTCGTAGCATAATTAGTAGACACTTTTAATATTTCTAATGGAGACATCCAAAATTCAAATCCTTACTCCCTTAATTATCAAAAGAGAAGAAGGAAAGAAACAATGGTATGTTGTTTGGGGCGTGTAAATATCTAATTTATAAGTTATTTAAATTTTTTTTTTAAATGTTTCATGTATACTTGTTCTTTTTTGTTTCTTTGTAAGAGTATTGGACTAGTAGAAAATTAGAACTAATGGCTAAAACTATCAACTTTTATATATATATATATATATATATATATATATCATTCAACTTTTTATCTTTAAGCACCTTTTTATTTATTTATTTTTTATAGGGATCTTTTATATTTTATTTAAACAAAAGAAATATAAAAGAATAGAGGTTAGAAAGAGGAAGTCTAACACCATACTAATTTTCACAACTTTATCACGTGGTGAGTTGTAAGTAATGAAAATAAAATGATGGGTCTATGTGAATCCATGATTCCACCACTTACGAGTCGGCACGTGGCAAAATTGTAACAAAGTTGTGAAAATTAAATTGGTGCTAGACTTTCTCGGTTAGAAATGATGGGATAGCCTAACGGGCGCAACCAAACAGTGGGAACAATAGGCAAAAACCAAACACCAACCAAACGAAACCGAAACCAAAACCAACCCAAACAAAGAGAGTGTTCACTCGCTCTAACAGCAAATAGAGAAAGTAGAAACACACGCACACACTCACAACTTCACAAGGCAAGGTCAAGGCAGAGAGAGAGAGAGAGAAGATGGCAGGAGGAATGGAGGCAAACAAGAACAAGTTCATAGAGGATTGGGGATCAGCCAGAGAGACTCTGGAGCACAACTTCCGTTGGACTCGTCGCAATTTCGCTCTCGTTGGCATCTTCGGCATCGCCGTCCCCTACCTCGTCTACAAAGGCATCGTCCGTGAATTCGTATGTCATTTCTCTCTCTCTCGCTCTACTATTTTCTCTTCAAAATCGATCAGATCCCATCACACTTTCATCTAAATAGTAGTTTTGTCGAATTCTAGAACTGGGTTTTCTTTGATACATGCTATAGGATTTGAACTTATGATGTTTGTCCAATGATAATTGATTTTGGGTTGCTTTTTGTTGTATTGGGATTCGAACCCAGGCCCATAGATTTTAGCTGTTGAGCTAAATGAAATTTACTAGAAAAAAATACAGCTGGGTTTTACCAATTCACAATTGGTATTTCAGCTAAATTGTAAATTTGTTGAAATCTATAACCAGTGCAGTGTGTTATAATTATGATATTTTGTGCGTGAAAGGGACAACCTTGTGGTCTACAATTGAGATTATGGTTTATGGGTACTTGTAATGTTGTTACTATGTAAAATCTTGGGCTGGTAAAGTGGTAACTATAAAAAAAAAGGTTGTACTCGTACCTAGTGCACAAAGCGCCCACTTTTGCGGGGTCGGGAAGAGGTGATTGGTAGTCCGCCTTAACCCCATTGTTGTGTACAATTGAGATTCTGGTTACTGGATACTTGTAATGTTTTTACTATGTAAAATCTTGGGCTGGTAAAGTGGTGACTATCAATAAAAAAAAGGTGGTGCCTAGTGTATAAAGCTCCCACTTTTGTGGGGTTGTAGAGAGGTGATGGGTAGTCAGTCTTAACCCCATTTTTGTTTTGGAAAGGCTAATTCCTGAACTTGAACCAATAACTTGTACCTTTTGGTAGAAGGAACTTGCCCATACCACTTGTAAGTGGTAACTGTTAATGGGATAGAAAATTATTTTGATTGCTAAGTTACACACGCACCCCCGTGGTCTTACCCTCCATCCTGTGTTTAAGGAAGAGAGGAAGTGCCATTTGCCAGCAACCCTTGTAATCCAATGGCACTTCCTGACCTCTTCCAAGGGAGAGGTTAAAGGTTCAATCCCTAATAGTGGGGTGCTTAAATATAGTGACAAAAAAAAAAGTCTCCCTCTCAGCAGCTAGAACCCATGACTATGGGTTGAGGTTATATTAAAATAACTGGGTCTGTTTGTTTGTCTTGTGACATATATTGGAGTTTGCTATATAGTGTTTCAAACACTTATGGAATGGCACCAAAGTTACCGTCATTCTTGACATTTTTCTCCTCTGAAATAATAAAGCACATACCTTGGAAAAGTAGAGACCCACCTTACTTCATTGACCTTGCGATTGCTTTCATTGTCTTCAAGGAGAAGAAAAGCAACTAAAATTCCCTTGGAAGTTGTGAGTATGCAGTTCTTAATAAAAATTTCTATCTCTTATGAGTGGACTGTTATGGTTGTTGGGTTGTGGGAATAAGGTTGAGACTGCATTTGGATGTAACTTTTTGTTGAAAGCTTAATGGCTTGAAGCTGGTTAAAGTATAGTTGTACCTAGAAAAAGTGAGGCTTTACCTATCAAAAAAAGAAAAAGAAAAAGTGAGGCTTTAAAAATCTGTACATAGCAAATAAGCTAAAAAGCTAAAATAAAAGTAAGTGTAAAACAGACACTGAGCTTCCTATATTTTTGAAGCTACTAGCACAAATTCTACATAGACACGTGTTGATCTCTTTATATCTGTGCAAAGTCTTTTCATATGGGACATCTAATCTTTTGTAAAATTGATTTGAATAATCTTGTGTTGTATGAGTAAAGTGTCATGGTTAACAGATATGGAAAACTTTGTAGGCTTTCTTATTCAGTTATATTGTATAAGGGAGAGGTAAACAGAGTAGTTTATCATCTACCATTTCAGTTCAAAGACTTGATATATAATGACCTTGATTGACTTAAAACATCTGCGTGTTAAATTATTTCCTAGCCATAATCATATTAGTTTTTGGCCAGATTTATAAGCTTATTAATGTTAGGTACTTTATTCAGTATCCCTATTTAAGTTGGATTAAAATTATCTCAAACATACATGATTCTTTAAAGTTAGTGACATATGCTACATTAACCACGCTAAGCACCCTATTTTAGTGGGAGAAAAAGATGGCCTCCTCTATTTGATAAAAATTTCAATGTCTTGCTTGAGTAGAATCTGGCTATACCATGCTTAACTGTTCTTCATTCACAAATATCTTTTTTCACTCTTCTGATATGTGAATTTTTTGGCCCCAAGGGAAGGGAGAAAGGGAGATTTAAACTAGTGACCTTTGCTTCATGAGGCATGATACCCAGTTGAATGTGCTATCCCCGGGATTATTTTCCATTCACAAATATCATGTCTTCTAAGTTGCTCTCTTTCTTTGTACATTTAACTTGTATCCTCACACACCACTTGTTTCTTATGGGGATGGAAGCACTATTTAGCCTAGAGGCCAATTCGGCTTTTGGTTTTAGTTTTTTAAGGTTGACAAGACCTGCTATACTTTGATATATATAAGCTTTTAATTTAATGCAAAATGCTATGGAATTTTATTTCTTATTTTCTTGGTTTATGTGAATGCTGTGAGAAGTGCCAACCACAAGTCTGGTACAATGTTAAAATGTCAGGCTGCCAAGCGCAATCTTGACAGTGGCCACTTGTTGAAAAATGCCGAATAATAGGACCATATCTAAGTCACCCCTTCCATGACCTCACTTTAAGTTTGACTAACACTGGGCTCTGTTATGTTTCAATAAATTTTTTTGTTACTTATCCAAAAAAAGTTTGACCAATACTGGGTAATGACCCTTTAGTGTGAGAAGTCCAGAATTGGAGACTTAGAATATGTGGGGATGGAGACTGGGAGGGATGGTGTACAATATCTTTTTATTTTGTTTCATAATGATGTGAGGAGTCTTAAACTCTAGAAGTGTAATGTCATTTTGAGTTGTATAATATGCCTCATATGATCTACTTTATACAAGTTTGTGTAAATTCAGTTCTGGGGAAACTGGAAAGATAATTACTTTGCACTTTTCAGGATATTGAATTATCTTTAGATTTATTATGCTATATAGGCTCTACTATTGAATTATCTTAACTTCCTTGAGGTCCCTTGTACTAATAACGTCTTTTTTATTTAAAGCCAATTCTACATACAATGGTACATAAAATTGTGTGTAGTTTTTTTTTTTCTCTCCTTTTTTTTTTGGGGGGGGGGGGGGGGGGGGTGTTGCCTGAACTTCTTTGCCTCCATTTTGTACCGAACTTTTTTTAATTTTTTATCCACTTTTTTCCTGTGGTCAAAGGTTCGGACTTTACCTAGTAAAAAGCTTGTAACATGTGACCTTGCTACTGTATTTTTTTTATTATTAAAATCTATGACTGTATGTACACCCTACTATCAAAGTTGTGCTGTTGAACTTTCTTTGCAGCAGATATGAATTTATTCCAAGACTAATTTGGACTTAAAATTTGATCTTTGTTTCATCACTGAAATGTAATGGTACTGCACATTGCATACACAGCCTTCTTCATTGAGCCCGAAATCCCATTTTTCAGTCTTCAGTTTTTAGCCCTTTTGACATTTGGACTTTCTGCTTTGAAAATTTGTGGCTAAGGTGTAATGGACAGCCAGGGCAGGCAGCCACATGTGCTCGTCATACCAGCTCCGGCACAGAGTCATGTTGCCTCTCTAATGAAGTTGTCACACAAGATTGTCGGACATGGGATCAAGGTCACATTTGTTAACACTGAATTCATACACGCAAAAGTCACAGCATCGATGCCAATTAAGAGTGAAGAGAAGAGTCCAATAAGGCTAGTCTCAATCCCAGATGGGCTAGAACCTGGGAATGATCGAAATGATGTTCTTAAGGTGACACAAAGTATGCTGAAAGTTATGCCAGTCCATTTGAAGGACTTGATTGAGAAAATTAATCAGTCAAATGATGATGATCAGATCAGTTGTGTCATTGCTGGTATATCGGTTGGGTGGGCACTAGAAGTTGCTGAGAAGATGGGAATTAAAAGGGCGGCAGTTTGGCCTGGTGGACTAGGAGACCTGGCCTTTGTACTTCATATCCCGAAACTTATTCAGGATGGAATGATAGATACTAAAGGTAATATCTAGATGCTATTAACAATTCTTACTTGTTTATGTTACTAAAAAAGATTTTTCTTTACATGTTGATACCTTATTGAGCAACTCATAATCAAGCATCTTAAGTATTTAATATTTGGTATAAGAAAGGTGAAAAAGGTTAAGAATGTACCGTCCACATAATTAGTGACATATACTTGTTTAATTTTGAGAAAAAAAAAATACTTGAATCACCCTGTAGGAACTCCAATAAAAGACAACTTGATCTGGTTGTGAAAGGAAATCCCAGCATGGAGTAGCACCGAGTTGCCTTGGAGCTTTTCTGGAGACTCAAAGAAGCAAAACTTTATTTTTGAATATTATACTTTGAGAGCGAACCATTATGTCAAACAATGCAACTGGCTTCTTTGCAACTCATTCCATGAACTTGACACACCGGCCTGCGATTTAATTCCTGGGATCATACCTGTTGGCCCATTACTTTTGGGCAATCAATTGAGCAATTATGTTGGAAGCTTTTGGCCTCAGAATTCAGCTTGTCTAAGCTGGCTTGATAAACAACCTGTGGGTTCAGTCATTTATGTTGCCTTTGGTAGCATAGCAACCTTCAGCCGGCAACAGTTTGATGAGCTAGCACTTGGTCTTGAACTCATAAGCCAACCTTTTTTGTCGGTTGTCCGATCAGATATAACAGATGGACCACTTGCTGAATTCTTGCATATGTTTAGAACAAGACTAAATGATCGTGGAATGATTGTTGAATGGGCACCTCAAGAGAAGGTGTTAGACCATCCATCTATGGCATGTTTTGTAAGCCATTGTGGATGGAATTCAACCTTGGAGGGTATAAGCATGGGAGTCCCATTTTTATGTTGGCCTTTCTTTGCAGATCAATTCCATAATAAGAGTTACATATGTGATGCTTGGAAGATTGGTTTGGGGTTGACCCCAGATGAAAATGGGCTCATCACAAGGCATGAAATCAAAACAAAAATAGAAACACTGCTCTCTGATGATGTTATAAAAAAAATGCACTAAAGCTAAAGAAAATGGCCAAAAAGAGTGTAACTGAAGGTGGATCATCGATCTTTTAAGAATTTCGAAGCTTTATTGAACAATTAAAGCATTAAGGATGTTATAAAGTGTTACTGTTAAATTGTTCCCAAGTGTTTTCAAGTATGTCTTTATTAAGATATTATTTTGAATTGTGTTCCATAAAAATGAAGCTTCGATTGAAAATAGTGTGCGTGCGCACCAACCTACATAAGGATTTGAATTTCCTTAATGGATTGCAAAGTTAGCATCATTAGTACTTTGAACAAGCTTTTAATGCTTCTTAGGCTAAATTAGCTTCTTATATAATGTCAATATGGAGTCTTTTGATAGTTGGTCGGTTAATTTTGTTTCTACACGAGCTAACTAACTAGACATTTGTTAGCTTAATGGTATTTATTTTTTCAAAAAAAAAAAGTTTTTTTTTATTTTTTTTTATTTTATAGATTTGATAGAATTTTAACCTATGATGTCTGTTTCATGATGATTACTTTTTATTATAAGACCAAGACATCAATTGATTTTTGGTGTAGGAGGTTTGAATCCCAAATTTTTTATTTGATGACAAGAGACTTTACAATTTGAGTTAACTAAAACCCACCCTCAATGTGTCTTTTGTTGTAATAAATTTGGGCAATTAATTTTCTTAAGCTATTTGCAACCAAACAAGAATGTTTGAGAATTTAAGAGAATTCCTGGGATCGTTGAAAATTTCCTTGAACCTAACACAACATAGATCTAATATCTAGCTATTAACAATTCAACTTGTTTCTGTTATTAAAAAAATTCTGCTTTAGATGTTGCAACTCATAATTAAGCATATTTAGTATTTAATATTTAGAGTCAAAGAAGAAAGGGAAAAAAGGATAAGAAGATAAAGTCCACTATATATATTATTGTAAAATTTTAAAGTACTCGCAAGTGCACAAACCGTACTGAAGTATAGTTAATTTGACAAGAACGAGTTTGAACCCACAGGTACTTGTATGAACATAGAAAAATTAATCAAATCTTAACCAAATTATCCTAATCTAGTATAATAAAAATTAGTTGTTTTGAAATTATAGAGAGCTAAGAAAATAATCAAACTAAGTAAAGATATTATTAATGCAGTAAAAAGATGTAAACAATCAAGAGAAAGAAATTAAGGTTTTGGAATCCACCTTGTTAATTCATATCAGCATATATTCATGATTATTAATTTTTCTTAATCCACTGCATGATAATCTAGAATTCAGTCTTGTTACCATGGAAGATATTCTCATTCAAATCGCTATTTTAAAAATCTGAAGCATGCTCTTCTTTTCTTCCTAGGTTTAAAATCAAATCATCAATTGTATCCGTTGACAAACAAATCACAAAAGATATCAATTTTAAAATAAAACATTTACAAATCAAGCATTCAATTAATTAAGATAAATCCAAACTATGAGAAAAACATGATTAAACTCATATTAAGAATCCCATCCTAGTAAATTGATATGAAGCAAGTTAAAGAACAATTATTGTGCGAAAAATAAATCACATAAATACTACTTATAATCTTTAACAAGGTTTCATCCTCAACTCTAATTGAAAATTTAGCTACTCATGTTCATTGAAATAAAACACACAAATAAAATACTAAGTATTAAACTAGACAAATAAAATAAAGAAATAGTCATTGTGCTAGCATGAAGAAAAAGCTACAGAGGAAGCTCCACATGTGGCTGCTTTTTCCTCTCCTAATGTTCTGCTTTAGATGTTACAGCCCAAGCCCCTTTTTTTTTTCTCTCCTATTTCATGAATTGACCTAGAGGCTTATTTTAGCTACAAAGTTGGTTATAGTTTTAAACTATAACCTTACTCAATATCTTTTTATTGAACGTGAATTTTGATAAATTTACCATTGGATTATATCTTCTTATATCCTTTATATTTGCAAAATTTCTGGAAAATTAAAGATCAATAGCTATATATGTCATCAATTGATAAGGATAAAATTGTAATACTCACTAACGGTATGGCATAAGGCGACGTTCCATTTAGGCTCGTCAGCTTCACCTTTTGTCCATTAGTAGGTGACAGCAGAGAATCAACTTTGAGGCGACGGGGTCAATTCGTTGACGATGAAAAGCTGATGGCTCAAGGCTGAAGGAATTGCACAAAGCTGATGGTTCCAACATAACCTTGCCTTGTCTTCCATGTATGGGTATATAAGGAAATATCTTGCGCATCATGCTCAGTATTAGACTCCTACAAGGAAAGGATTCTGCGAAATACGCTCACAAAGACTCCTATAAGGAAAAGACTTCCACAACAAGAAAAAGATGTCAACCCTCTACTACTATAAAAGCCCCAATACCCTCATTAGCCAAGGTACGCATAATTTACCCCTCTCTAACACTCTAGAGTAGTGAGAAGTTCTAACTTGACCTTCGGAGGGTATTTGGCCGGCACCACACCGGTGCTCTCTGTTAGGTCTTCTCTTTTTATTGTGCAGGTGTTATTTCGAGTGTGCGAGTATCGTGTGACTCACTAGTGACTTTTTCGGCATCATCAGTTGGCGCCGTCTGTGGGAAGCTAACGAGTTGTAAGTCATAACAAACGCTTCCCGAACAAAGAGTTGCATGGTACTTACTCGATCAATGGCGACCACCAACAACGTACAGGGAGACGAACCACGTCCAACTGCACTCGAGAGACAGGTGCAGACTCTCACTGTAGCCGTGGAACGCCTCACTAAGAAAAAAAATGATTTGGAAGAGTAGTTGCGCCAAAGGAATGCGGGACACGGCAACCCGGAAGAAGACCAAGAAGGTACCAGTGCCGAGCGACGAGACCGAGAGGGACCAGAGGGGAGTAACGCCCCAAGCAGACTGGAGCGACAAAATATGAGCCTCCCATCCCTCACGGATATGATTCCACCACCTGTTGTCGCGGAGATATAGGTAATAAAGGAACAGATGAAAGTTATGATGAACATTCTCAAGGGATAAGTGTCTAGCGATCTTGACGATCTTGTTAACCGAATCGACTCACCGTTCACCGCCTCCGTCAATTCCTTCCCCCTGCCGCATAAGTTTTGCATGCCACAGATGGATAGTTACGACGGAGTCAAGGACCCTCTAGATCACCTAGAGACCTTCAAGACCTTGATGCACCTTCAAGGGGTAGCTGATGAAATCATGTGTAGGGCCTTCCCTACAACGCTGAAGGGTCCCACAAGGGTATGGTTCAGCCGACTGACACCCAACTCCGTCAGCACTTTCAAAGAGCTAAGCGCTCAGTTTACTGCACACTTCATTGGGGGACATAGATATAAGAAGTCCACGGCGTGCTTGATGAGCATTAAGTAGCGAGAGGACGAGACGCTGAAATCCAACATAACCCGCTTCAATAAGAAAGCACTCTCGATCGATGAAGCCGATGACAAAATACTTGTAGCAGCCTTCACGAATGGATTGCGGAAGGGTAAGTTTTTGTTCTCCTTGTACAAGAACGACCCAAAGACCATGACAGAAGTACTCTACAGAGCCACCAAGTACATGAATGCTGAAGACGCGCTGCTGGCTCGGGAGGAAAAGCCCAGGAAGAGGGAGAGACAAGAAGACATACGATAGGACCAAGGGCGGAAGAAGGCAAGAACGGGAGATTGAAGGGATGAAAGGCGCTCTAAGCCCCTAGGAGGAAGGTTCACAAACTTCACTCTATTGACCACCCCGATAGATCAAGTCCTGATGCAAATCAAGGACGAGGGGGCTCTAACATTCCTTAGAAAGCTGAAGGGAGACCCCAATAAGCGACCTAGAGACAAATATTGCCGCTTCTACCGTGACCATGGTCATGACACAGCCTTTTGCTACGACTTAAAGCACCAGATTGAGGCCCTCATCAGACAAGGAAAATTGCAGAAGTTCGTCAGCAAAGAGAGAGCGGATCCACCCCTTCAACAGCAGCATCCCCGACAGGATAATGAACGTCCTAGACCCTCTATGGGGGACATAAGGATGATCGTAGGGGGAATAGCAACTACTGGGTCGTCCAAAAAGGCTCGCAAAACTTACCTTAGGATGGTCCAGAATGTCCAGCTGACTAGTTCCGTACCAAAGATAGCATGGAGAGAAGGCCTCATTATCGGGTTTTCAGAAGAAGATGCACGACGTCTTCATCACCCACACGACAACGCGCTTGTCGTCAGCATACAAGTAGGAAACTACAACATACACCAGGTGTTGGTCGACAATGGCAGCTCGGCAGATATCCTATACTACCCAGCATTCCGGCAGATGAGAATTGACAAGGAACGACTGATTCTAATGAACGCTCCGCTAGTTGGTTTTGGAGAAACAAGGATGTTCCCCCTGGGCGCGGTCACATTATCTGTAATAGTAGGCAACTACCCTCAGCAGATCACCAAGGACGTAACATTCCTAGTGGTCGACTGTTTGTCCGCATAGAATGCAATCCTCGAACGACCCACCCTCAATTCGTGGAAGGCTGTAATCTCAACCTACCACCTAATGATTAAGTTTCCTATCGACTATGGAGTAGGAGAGCTACGCGTAAATCAGGTGGCTGCACACGAATGTTACGTGGCCATGATGGAAATGGATGACCACCTCGAAGCCATGAACATAGAAGAACATTGGATGGAGACAGAGCCTGTAGAGAAGCTTGAAGAGATACTTCTTGATGATTCCAAACCTGACCGAACAACCAAGATTGGAACCCTCGCTAATTCCGCGGTCCGCCAAGCGATCACAACTTTCCTCAGAAATAATCGGGACGTATTCGCCTAGAGCCACGAAGACATGCCAGGGATAGATCCTTCAGTCATGGTGTATAGGCTGAATGTGTTGCCTTCTTTTCCACCCATCCGACAGAAGAAGCGGGTGTTCGCCCCAGAGCGGGATCAGGCCATAGCGGAAGAGGTCCACAAACTACAGGAGGCGAGCTTCATTAGGGAGGTTTATTACCCCGACTGGTTGGCAAACGTAGTGATGGTTAAGAAAGCTAGCGGCAAGTGGAGGATGTGCGTGGACTTCACCGACCTAAACAAAGCGTGCCCCAAAGACAGCTATGCTCTCCCGTGGGTCGACGTTCTAGTAGACTCTACGGCTCAGCATCAGCTACTAAGCTTCATGGACGCTTTCTCAAGTTACAACCAAATCCGAATGCACGAAGATGATCAAGAGAAAACTTCGTTCGTGACTAGCCAAGGCTTATTCTGTTAAAAAGTGATGCCATTCGGTTTAAAAAACGCAGGCGCAACGTATCAAAGGCTTATGAACAAGATGTTCTCGGAACAAATTGGGAGAAATGTCCAAGTCTACGTTGATAACATGCTAGTAAAAAGTTGAAGGGAGGAAGATCACTTAGAAGACCTCAGTGAAACATTCAACACCTTTCGCTCTTATAACATGAAGCTCAATCCAGGAAAGTACGCCTTCGGAGTGACGGCAGGAAAATTCCTAGGATTCATGGTGTCTCAAAGGGGCATCGAGGCCAACCCGGATAAGATTCGAGCCATAATGGAGATGGCACCCCCAAGAAATGTGAAGGAAGTACAAAGCCTTAACGGTAAAATAGCAGCATTGAATAGATTCGTGTCGAGGGCAACGGACAAGTGTTTACCCTTCTTAAGCATGCTGAAGAAATCTTTAGAGTGGACTGACGAGTGTCAGTAGGCATTTGAGGAGTTAAAAGCTTATCTCTCTTCCCCGTTGCTGCTAAGTCCATCGCAGCCAGGTGAAGAGCTTTTCCTATATCTGACCGTCTCCTCTACTGCCGTCAGCGCCGCCTTGGTCAGAGAAAAAAAAGAGTGCAGAAACCCGTGTATTATGCCAGCCGGGCGCTCCGTGGTGCCGAAGAAAGATACCCGCCCATGGAGAAACTCGCTTTCACATTAGTTACGGTAGCCTGCAAACTCAAACCGTACTTTCAAGCCCACAACGTGATCGTCCTGACCGACAAGCCCCTGCGGCGGGCGATGAGCAACCCTGAAGCTGCTAGTCGGTTGACGCTATGGGCTATAGAATTAAGCGAGTTTGACATCCAGTACCGCCCACGAACTGCCATCAAAGGACAGATCGTCGTGGACTTCATAGCAGAATTCACCAACGACGAGGATAAGGGGGCAGAAGAATCTCCTCAGTGGAGCATACATATAGACGGATCATCTAACAGGCAAGCCGGGGGGGCAGGCGTCGTACTACTGTCACCCGAAGGAGACACGGTTGAATGTATGGTTCGTCTCGACTTCCCCACCACCAACAATGAAGCGGAATACGAAGCACTAGTAGCAGGTCTCGATCTCGCCAAAGTAGCGGGAGCCGCAAGCATAGTTGTTTACTGCGACTCTCAGGTCGTTACTAACCAAGTGAATGGAGACTATGAGTGCAAGGGTGAAAGAATGAAGAGGTATCTGGATCAAGTGAGAAGAAGAGTAGACGACCTAAAGGCCAAAATCATCCAAATCCCTAGAGGAGAGAATGAGCAAGCCGACCGTCTTGCCAAAGCCGCTTCAGCAGAGTATATGATCACCCTTGGTAATGTACTCTCTTTTGTTCAGTTTTCTCCATTAATAGATTCCGACGAGGTGCAGGAAATAGGTTCTGAAAGTAACTGGACCACACCGTTAGCTTCATACTTGAAGACTGGTGTCCTGCCAAACGGGAAGGAGGCCGCTAGAAAGCTGAAGGTTCGGGCAGCAAGATTCGTCTTGATAAAAGATGTCCTGTATAAAAAAGGTTTCTCCCGTCCATATCTAAGGTGCTTAGGTACTGAAAAGGCGGACTACGTCATGAGAGAGGTACACGAGGGGATTTGCGAAAACCATTTGGGGTCAAGATCATTAGTACACAAGCTAGTGCGAGCAGGGTACTATTAGCCCACCATGTAGAAGGACGCCGAGGCTTATGTCAAGACCTGCGACAAGTGCCAAAGGTTCAGCAATGTTATTAGACAACCAACCGAAGAGTTGACCCCGATGACGGCACTATGGCCGTTTGCTTAGTGGGGACTAGACATCATGGGACCATTCCCTACAATAGTGCGACAACTGAAGTTCCTAGTAGTGGGCATTGACAACTTTACAAAATGGGTGGAAGCTGAAGCCTTGGCTACCATTACGAAGAAGAACGTACGGAGTTTCGTCTAGAGATGCATCGTTTGCAGGTTTGGCATCCCTAGAGTCTTAGTCTCTGATAACGAAAGCAATTTGACAACGATTCCTTCCGGGACTTTTGCTCGCAGTTAGGGATAAGAAACCACTACTCTTCCCCCGCCCACCCTCAAGCTAACGGACAAGTCGAAGTCACGAACCGATCCTTGCTCAAGATCATCAAGACTCGGCTCGAGGGGGCAAAGGGTATATGGCCTGAAGAGTTGTCAAGTATATTATGGGCATACAGGACCATGACAAGAACGCCCACAGGAGAGACACCATTCCGGCTAACCTATGGGAGCGAGGCAGTCATCCCAGTCGAGGTCGGACTCACAAGCTACAGGGTGCATAACCATGACGAGAGCAACAACGACGAGGCCATGCGTCTACAACTTGATCTAGTAGATGAAGTCAAGGCGACGGCAGAACAAAGGCTAGCACGATACCAGGACCGCATGGCTAAGCACTACAACTCCCGGGTCCAACACAGAGACTTCCAGGTTGGAGATCTCGTTCTAAGGAAAGTCATGGGCGTTGCAAGAGACCCTACCTAAGGGAAGCTCGGCCCCAATTGGGAAAGACCCTACCGAATCATGGCATGGCAGAGGAAGGGCACTTACCACCTAGAGACGTTAGACGGATGGAAGCTGCCACATCCATGGAACACCGAGCACTTACGAAAGTACTACCAGTAGAAGACAGCATAAAGAACGCTACTCCTCATTCCCAGTTTATTTCTTTTAGTCATTTATCTTAGTTTACTTTTGCCTACAAGTACTTTTTAAGTCCAAAGGACCGAAGTTTATTCTTTTTTGGAACGATTTTCTACTTATGCATTCATAATAATAAGAGGAGTTTATTCAGAAATAACTAACATATTTGTTATGGGGACAGAATTAGTTAGTCCTTAAGTGGGCGAGTCTATTGACAAGTCCACAAAGTGGACGAGTCTACTGCTAAGTCCCCAAAGTGGACGAATTTATTACCAAGTCCATAAAGTAGACGAGTCTACTGACAAGTCCACAAAGTGGATGAAGTCTACTGCTAAGCCCCCAAAGTGGACAAATTTATTACCAAGTCTACAAAGTAGACGAGCCTAGGACCACGAAGAGGACGGGCCTATCATCAAAGTCTACGAAGTAGACGAGTTTAATATAAGTCCAAAAGTTGAGTTTATAAAAGCAAACTAGGACGACCTTAAATCCACAAAAGGTGGACGATTCCAAGTCCATAACATGGACGAAGCTAAAAAGCCGACGAGCTTATAAAAACAACAGTCATTAAGTCCATAACATGGACGATGCTAAAAAACCGACGGACTTATAAAAAATGACGAGTACGTAAAGTCCATAACATGGACGAGGCTAAAAAGCCGACGGGCTTATAAAAAATGATGAGTACGTCAAGTCCATAACATGGACGAAGCTAAAAAACCGACGGGCTTATATAAACAACAGTCATTAAGTCCATAACATGGACGAGGCTAAAAAACCGACGGACTTATAAAAAATGACGAGTACGTAAAGTCCATAACATGGACGAGGCTAAAAAGCCGACGGGCTTATAAAAAATGACGGGTACGTTAAGTCCATAACATGGACGAAGCTAAAAAACCGACGGGCTTATAAAAATGACAGTCATTAAGTCCATAACATGGACGAGGCTAAAAAGCCGACGGGCTTATAAAAAATGACGAGTACGTCAAGTCCATAACATGGACGACGCTAAAAAGCCGACGGGCTTATAAAAGATGACGAGTACGTCAAGTCCCTAATACAGACGAGGCTATAAAGCTGACGGGCTCAAAAACAACGGGTTGGTCAAGTCCATAGAATGGACAAGATCATAAAGTGAAGCAAAATGAATCAAAGTCCATAGATGAGCTCAAAATCATAATATAAGTTGATTGCCCATAAGACGGAGGAAGCCAATAAACTGACGGGCTTATCATACCCTAAAAAAGGACGTCAACCATAGAATCGACAAGTTTGCAAAAATAATAGGGATTATAGACCAACGAGCTCATTTTGAAGCATTCAACGTACAAACACGTCAACAAATAAAAGCAACAGGAACAAAATACCACAAATAAAAGTAAATCGTTTACAAAGTACAAGCCCTGAAGCAAAGGGGCATTTAAACATTGTCTGCACATTAAAGTATTACAAAAAATAGGGACGGGACTAAGCAGAGGGAGCATCTTTAGAGGTTCCGTCACCTTTATCCTTAACAGAAGGATTTTTCACGACCAGGGCTTCAACAGGCTGGTTGGAAGTAGAGACGGGAGGATTGGCAGCAGGTTGGGCTAGAACGATGGCGCCATCATCCTTAGGAGGAAGATTAGACTTAGGGGAGCCGTCACCATCATTAACAATGACGTCACCAACAGGCGTCGTCGGCTTAGGATCATCCATTGTAATCCCAGATAAGTCCAACTTCGGGAAAGCTGACGCAACTTGTTTGAGGCAATCTTAGAACCCAGTACCATAATAGTCGACACAAGAGTCATTGAATGATTGCGACTCCTTAAATTTTTGGACAGCGTCAGTCCCAGCCGTCTCCACCTGTTCGCGCAAAGCCGTCACTTCTTCCTAAAGTTTCTCTTTCTGACGCTCTACCTCTCCCAACTTCTCTCCCTTCACCTTCAACTCACGGTTCAGATCGCGAAGGCCCTCCTTATACTGAGCTTATTGATCCAACAAATTGGAGTTGTGCTTCCTAACCCGAGTGACGACGTCTTCCTTGACAACACACCGGTCCTGAAGTGCCTTAACACGTACCAAGGCCAATAAAGGATACGGACGTCAGCCAATAAACAAGGAATAAACGAGGTGAGGCCTACCAAGGAAATATGCTTACCCGGGTTAAGTTAAAAAGAGCTGACGCCCTCAATTCCTCCGTCCCTAGCTGAGCACAGGGATCTATGTCCGTAGGCTTTATAAGAGACTCTATTTCCTCAATGGCATAATCCTTGTGAGTGAGCAAGCAGCGAGGTCCTTCAGCGATGGGACCAGAGGAAGTCATCATCCCCTTCCCCGCACCACAAATTGGCTTGAAGGGTGACTTCTTCTTGGCGTGTGCCTCCCCAGTAGTGATGGCTGCCTTTTTAGGGGAACACTCATCCTTCCCGTCACTCTTTCTTTTCGCCGAGCCTTTGGCGACGGTCTTAGGGGTTGACGAGGAAATCCCTTCCTTTCCCTTGGCCGCCTTCTCTTCCTTTTTCTTACGGGCAGCAGTAGCCCTCACCATTTGCTTAGCGGCCTTCATTTCTACAAAATTGATGTATGGTTAGCGGATTAGGCGGAAGGAATGAATTGACGAGGAAAATAAAGACTACTTACGGTGACAAGAAAGAGTGTCTAATCTGCGAGCTTCCTCCGTCGGTTCTAGACCTCCACAAAAGATGTGCAAAGTGTCAGGTGTTATGAGATCCCAGCACTTCTGCTCGTCCAAAGGAATCTCTGTTACACGGCGAATGAAGTCTTCTTGCTCCTCTGAAATATGAAGGCGAGCGCTAGTTGAAAATAAGGGGAATAGACGGTGTTAGAAACTTAGAATAGGCAAGCAAAGGAAAAAAGCAGATGGGATTAACCTGAGTCCTTGACAAAAGCCCAAGTGTTGTTAAAGTAACCACGAGGCATCGTCTCCCATTCCTCCTGACGACACACCCAATCTGTCCCCTTAACAAAAAAGTATCTACTTTTCCAGTATCTGTTAGAATCTGGCATATCAGACACTAGTCTCAAGTCCCTCTCTCGGACGGCGAAATGATACGTCCCCTTAGAGGAGACGAGGTGTTGGGGTCTGTAGCAATAGAAGAACTCGTCCAACGAAAGCTGACGGTTCCCTCCACTCAATCGACCCCATAGAATCTTAGCACCTATAAAGATCCTCCAGACGTTTGGAGCAATCTAGCTGACGGACAATCCTAGGAAATCAGCCAACTGACGGTGCAAAGCCGTCAATGGTAGTCTAAGCCCTGCAGCAAACATAGCGTTATACATACCAACGTTTGCCGTCCTCCCTGTATAGCATTGCTCATCTTTCCTAGGAAGACGGAGTGGGATATGGTCTGGGATTTGGTAACGGGTACGTAATTCCTTAAAGACCCTGTCACTCATGTTTGGTAGGAACTTATTGATGGCCCAATCCTCGGGAAGAATGAAGGGACGGTTGCCTCCGGGACTTTCTAAAGTCCCCTCATAGGATTCCTCGTCACCTTCATCTCCACCTCCGTCACTATCTCTCTCCTCTTCTTCCTCCTTAGCATCACCCTCCTCACTCACTACTCCTTCCTCACCTTCCTCCCCATAACTTTTAACTTCCTCGTTAGGAGATTGGGCTGATGTTTCCCTTTCTGATGACCAGGAAGAACCCTCGGACTCATGACCTGAATTAAACACCTCGTCATTGTCCGCTCCTTCGCGGACTGACGAGTTCTCACCTGACGCGTCACTTGACATCTGACTACCTACAGGTGACGGATTCATTCTAAGAACCTAAGTTGATGGTCTCATTAGAGAGTTAATCAACTAAATAAAAAATATATATGTAGAAGAGAAAAGAACTTACAAGTATGACTTTTGAAGTGACGGATTCAAAGGCGACGGCAACAGCACAGGCAACGAAGTCGACAAACCAACGGGGTAAAAGCTGACGAGGCTTCTCTCAGGTAATCGGTGAGGATGAAGTAGGAGAAATGAGGGGAAGAAGCGAGTTATATATAGGAGGGGAAATGCACGGAAGATAAAGCGACGCCCTCGTTAAGAAGCGGAACCAACCGAGATGCGCCATGTGTCCGAGCATTTAATGTTGGCGGCTCAAGGAGTTGCCCCTAAATAGTTTTTTTATTTCCTGGCCAAGAAGGAGATTAGCAATGAAAATTTAACTCCATAATCCATCAGCTTAAACTGACGGCACTATGGAGTAGGGGGCAGCTGATAAGGATAAAATTGTAATACTCACTGACGGTATGGCATGAGGCGACGTTCCATTTAGGCTCGTCAACTTCACCTTTTGTCCATTAGCAGGTGACAGCAGAGAATCAACTTTGGGGCGATAGGGTCAATTCGTTAACGATGAAAAGCTGACGGCTCAAGGCTGAAGGAATTGCACAAAGCTGACGGTTCCAACATAACCTTGCCTTGTCTTCCACGTATGGGTATATAAGGAAATATCTTGCGCATCACGCTCAGTATTAGACTACTACAAGGAAAGGATTCCGCGAAATACGCTCACAAAGACTCCTATAAGGAAAAGACTTCCACAACAAGAAAAAGATGTCAACCCTCTACTACTATAAAAGTCTCAATACTCTCATTAGTCAAGGTACGCATAATTTACCCATCTCTAGCACTCTAGAGTAGTGAGAAGTTCTAACTTGACATTCAGAGGGTATTTGGCCGGCACCACACCGGTGCTCTCTGTTAGGTCTTCCCTTTTTATTGTGCAGGTGTTATTTCGAGTGTGCGAGTATCGTGTGACTCGCTGGTGACTTTTTCGGCATCATCATCAATAAATTGTTTAAATTGCAAGTTTTTGTAATTTAAAATTATGCATAAAATATAAGACCAAGACACCAATCAGTTTTTGGTGTAGGTGAAGGTTAAACTCCAGATTTCTTATTCAACCATCAAAGTCTTTACTAGTTGAGCTAACTAGAACCCACATTTGACATATATATATTAAGAGTTTAAAGAATATGTAATTCAATAGTTAGATTTTTAAAATATATAGTAACGTTTATTTTACTAAGCAAAGTTGTAGTTTTAGATTACAACTAATTTTATAACTAAATTTTTTCTTATAAAAAGAGAGTTGCGTGATCGACTATGCTATAATCCTAATGCAAGTAGAACAAGGAATTAATTCATATTTCCAAGCCACGTACATGCAAGGGAATTAATTCATCCACGTTGGATCCTGGGCTTTTTATTTTTTCTTTCTTTGTTTTCGGTCTTTTCTTGAATTTACACCTGGGCTGGATGTTTTACTTTGGGCTGAATCTTTACATCATGCTTCACACCTGGGTCTTAAGTTAGCTTGACAATTCGCCTAGCCCTACTATGTATGTAAAGCCTTTATTACCTATAAAACAAAGAGTACTTATAATTAGCCACAAAATAGTAAAAGTGAGGCTAAAAAATGCAAATATGATACTACTTTATTCAGTTATTGTATATATTTTATACACATCTCACACACACACACATGCGTGTGATGTGTATAACGATCATATTCCTTAAAACAGGGAAGTAGTTTTTCTTCCCTAAAAAGACTGTGATAGTTATTTATTAGTAGATGTAAATCATGTAATAACTTTTAAAAGTAATTTATTTAAAAAATACAAATTTTCTATATGCACATAACAATTATTTGCATCTTTAACCGGCCAAAATTGGGTTTTACCCATTTCAACAAAACTTTCCAGCAAAATGTCCCATGTCTGAAACTATTTAGGGATATACTCCTGTTTTGAAATTCGATTTTTAGAAAATCGAGTTTCAAATGTAAAACTCGATTTTTGGACAATCGAGTTATAGTGAAGTTGTACTTAGGATTTTTTTTTTTTTTTTCTAGAACTCGAGTTCCACTTGAATTTTTTCATGGAACTCGAGTCCCGTGAACTTGAGTTCTTTGAATGGAACTCGAGTTCCATAATTTTTTTTTTTTTTTTTAATTTTCAGTTCCCTATAACTCGATTGTCCAAAAATCGAGTTTTAAATTGAAACTTGATTTTTAGAAAATCGAGTTTCAAAACAGGGGCATTTTGTTAAATAATTTCAGATATGAGGCATTTTGCTGGAAAGTTTGTGAGAAATGGGTATTTTGCCATTTTGGCCATCTTTAACATGTGTTAAATGAGACTACCAACTGATCTTAACAAACATACATGTGCTAATTAATCAATGCATGTGCCAGAATCAACCAACTCCAACACTATTTGACCCAATCATATGAAATAACAGTAATTTGAATCTAACTCGAGTTAGCGAACATGTGTCTATAGTCCCCAAGAGGTTTTTGTGAAAATTTGGAAGCAAACTGGGGTCTTTAGGCTGATTTGCACTTTTGGTGCCTAGGAAGTGTCAAAATCAAGCCT
The DNA here is from genome assembly GCA_030021035.2 of Notholithocarpus densiflorus. NCBI lineage: Eukaryota > Viridiplantae > Streptophyta > Magnoliopsida > Fagales > Fagaceae > Notholithocarpus > Notholithocarpus densiflorus. The sequence goes on along the minus strand of JARYZH020000089.1, from coordinate 1,109,932 downwards.
TAGAGTACTGAACGGAGGTCTGGTCTCTAGCCTAAGTGTCAATCAACCCTCGAAGATGTGAAAGTGCCTCCCTATAGTTTCGAGGCATGGAGTGTTATATTTTACCCACTTGCCACAATAGTTGTATTGTATCCCAATTCCATGAGTTGTATATCATAATAATATGTTAAAAGAACTTTCTTAGTTTAAGGTATAATTAGTTGAAGGCCCAAACGTTGCACGAGTTTGGTCATGAATTAATAAATTTATTTATAGAAACATTAAAATAAATTAGACAATATAAAGAGTGAGAGAATTATAGATATAACTGATATTCATTATAATTTAAATTCTATATATTAGGAGTTATTATAAAATGCTATACCTACAATCCCAATCTAATCCAATAAGTACTAGTTAGGGTTATGTTATTAGGATTGTGTTTAGTATAAATTTACATGCATTTTCTATTTCATAAAAATGTTGTGATAGTAGATAATTACATGATATAAACATAAGGGGTATAATATTATATAAAGATATTGAGAACAATCTATTTTGAGTGTTAAGAAAAAAAAATTATCAATAAAATATTTAATTTAAAAGCTGAAACGTTGTATTTATTGTTGCTATGCTTATTGTGGGAGGACTTTCGTCTTGGCCCCCAACTAGGAATTGTCCCTTTTGGAAATAGTGTTGAGCCTATCCTCAAGGTTTTGCTCAATCCTATATTAGGGAGAGATGCCTCCCACTCATGCCTTATAAGCCTTTGGCCTAAGGATGAGTGTATTGCCTTTTTGTGGGAGGACTTTCGTCTCGGCCCCCAATCAGAAATTGTCCTCTTTGGAAATAGCGTTGAGCCTATCCTCAAGGTTTTGCTCAATCTCACATCGGGGAGAGACGCCTCCCACTCATGCCTTATAAGCCTTTGGCCGAAGGATGAGTGTACCACTACTACACATTGGGGGCTGAGACGAAAGTCCTCCCACACTTATGTTGATCATCAACAATGTAGCATTTTGGTCCATTTAATCCAGTTCCGTCCACTTTGGTTCTTTTTTTCTTCTTAAATCAGTGGTGGTGGTGTTCAATATACATGGATGAAAGACACATGTACCACCAGACTCTTTGACAAAACCACCACGTCGACCACTAAGCCCAAAACCACTACTTCCTTGAAATGGATAAACGGTTTTGTAAGTGGTTTTGCTGACTCTTCAGAACCTAGCCCTCAAACTATTATCATACACACCCTACAAAAATAATAACATTAAAAATATGGCTATTGAACTGATTTGTTTATTACATTTTTTTTATTAGTTTGGGAACTTTGGGTTCCATTTGGAGGCCCAAAATAAGCAATTTTTTTTTTTTTTTTAATTTTCCTTTATAGTACAGGATCTTTAGTATGCAGCAATCTTGGTTGTAGCAAATCCTACGTAATGGTGATGTGTCAAGCCATTGAATAGACACTTGTCTAGAATTTGTCTTTAAGACGTGGTCACATGCTTCAAGATTTGTACAATGTGGCAAGTTATTTTCATGGGTTCCATTTTTACTTTATTATATCTGATCTCCACCGTTGATTTTCTTTGAAACAAAATAAATACAATGACTTATGCAGGATCGCAGCAAATCCTAGTCCAATTTATAATATCCCTAACTTCATTCATTCAAATACTTGTTTATTCTTTTCTTGAAGTGTTACTAATCACATTTATTGCTACATCGTTTATAAGTTTTTTTGTAGTAAAATTTGTTTCAGCTTTAACATTTAAAAAAAATAAAAAGCATATTACAAAAAAAAAAAAGAATGGATTTTTATTAAAAAAAATTTATGATATTAAAATCTAGTAAAAATTATTTAAGTAATAACAAAAAGGGCTCATTTAAATATATTGCCTTAGGCCTTCATATTTGTTGGGCCGCCCCTGGGATCAGGATTCTATAAAATCCTAAGATTCGAATCAAGATCCCACATGTATTTCACTTTAGTAGAGATCCTAGTGAAATCCAAGACTTTTTAAGGATGTAGGATCTTGAGATTTAAAATCTGAAGATCCAGATTGTGGTACTAATAACCATGGTTGTATTGAATTTCATTTGCATAGGTTGTATATCATAAATTCATAATAGTTTAAAGAAGTTTCATAGTTTAAGGTATAACTGGTTCAAAGGCTTTTTTTTTTTTTTTTTCTTGAGAAGAACTGGTTCAAGGCTTGTTGGACTGTTTTGGGCATGAATTTATAAATTATATAAATTTATTTATAGAAGCGTTGAAATTTGTCGAATAAGAGTAAGAGAATCAGAACTTGTTATTTAGAAATATTAAATTCTATAATAAGGAGTTAAAACACTAAACCTATGTTGGACACAGTTCCATAGGTCTATGTTTAGTATAAACCTACGTTCGCTTTTTTTAAAAAAAATATTGTGATAATAGATCAGGGGCGGAGCCAGAGGGGGGCGAGGGGAGGGCACCTGCCCCCCTGACTCCTAAAATATCCTTGCATATGTATTCTACTTTAGTTACTCCCTGACATAGAGAAAAAAAGAAAAAGACAAAAGGACTCCCACTTGAAAGTGACACAGGAAAAAGAAAGGAAAAAGAAGTTACTCTCAAAAACCAAACCATGTACCTTTTCACGAATTTCACTATTCTTATAAGCAGCTTTTGTATGTTCAGTGTTGCACCTATTTCACTATTTATTTATTTATTTAATATCATTATTTTCACAATTTTCATTGTGATATCTTTCACAACATTTTATCATTGAGTGATGCTAGAGATATTATAAATTTTACTACTTATGTCTTACAAATTGGCATCTCACCAATCACAAAAAATAATTTCAAACATATATTCATTATATTGTTTAGGTAACACTAATTACATTTTTAACACATCAGTTTGTAAAATTTGTAGTAGCTATGATTATGAATTGGTTATTTTTGTTTATTTATTTTACTACTATGAAATATATTCATATTTTCTTGCAATTGTTTATTTATTTTGTTATTATTAGTGATTAATATTTTTTAGATTAATTTTACTTTTAATATTTTTTTAATTTTGCCCCCTTTAGACTAAAATCATGGCTCCGCCACTGTAATAGATAATTACATGTTACAAACATAAGGGGTATAATATCAAATTACAATGTTGAGAGACTTTTCTATTTTGAGAAATAAGAATTAAAAAGAAAAAAATTATTATTATTTTAATTTTGCTTTATATTGAGATAAATAAAAAAGAGAATTTTTTTTTTTTTGAGAGAGAAAATTTGATAAACACAAAACATGATCCTTTGATTCAATAAAACTCTACCTAACTCATTTAAATTTTATCACTATTAGTAAAAAGATAATAGTTGTAAAACTATCATAAATTTACCTATACATGTAGCAATTAACTTGTACCTGTCAAGTGGATATTCTCTCGAATAATTGCATGTAGCAATTATTAGATAAAATATCCACTTGACACAACTATGATATTTAAGATAAGACTCAATTTTTATTATATAGTATATGATTTAAGTATAAATTGTCTACTTTGCTTTTATGAGCAAAATGTTAAACAAAATAGTTTGTTGGTTTAAACTTGTCAGAGCATCTACCCAAAAGACCTAAAAGAGAAAAAAAAAAAAAAAAAAAACTTAATCACTGTTTGGTACATCGAATGTTTTAAGATGAGAGAAAGAAGTGCATTCTAGGCTTCTATATATATGGAAAAAGTATCTAATGAAATAGTTTTTTAAAATCTCCTTTCATAACAAATGGGACACATGGAATAGATTCAACTTGTGAGAGCGAGTTGTGGTGTGCCTTTGTGTTAAAACCCCTTTCCCTCTCTCTTGTGTGTGTGTTTGTTTCTCAAAAAAAAAAAAAAAAACTTGTGAGAGCGAGATCTCATGAGGCCGTACGTCTCACTAAATTATTTTCCCTCTATATCCTTGATGTCCATAAAACTAAAGAATGTTGCTATTCCGTGATTACATTTGGCTGAAATTGCAAGAATTAAATAATTGTTGAGTACGTAAGCTTTTTAAGCACCGACTAAAACTTTTGTTTAGGGGTTGCAAACTAAAACTTGAGTTGCGAAAGCATGGACATTTAAAAAGCACAATGTTGAATTTCAGAGAGAATTCTAGAAGAAAAACTGTATTATTGATGTGTTAATCTGTACAAGCTCCTATATAAGAAGAGGAAAGAATTGAAATTTTATTATAAGGAGAAACTTATCTTTTTTTATTTTGCAAGGTATATAGGGGGAGGGGGGCTGGTGGGATTCGAACCCCAGTGCCCAGGCACCACGAGAGGTGCTGGAACCACTGGGGTATCCCTCAAACCCCAAGGAGAAACTTATCTTGACCACACACAATTATGAAGTTAACTACTACTTTTTTAGGGAAATCAACAATTTGGGGATGCAACTATGACATAACCAATCAGAAGAGAAGGTATAAGATAGATGCATGGAATAATTATTACATTTAGAAACAACATGAGCATAACAAAAATTTATCTAAAATAAGAACATGCAGGGATATGTGGGAATTCCAGAAAAAAGAGGGTGAAAAAATGATCCATAGAGCCAACACCAAAGTTGGGATTAAGGCTGAACTATGTTGGGAAATCAATAAGAATGTTCACTTTGTTTTTCCCCTCCTTTTACTTGAAGAAAAAGAGAGAGCAGGAGGGGGGTTAAAAATTTAAAAGTTGAGCATGTTGAGCATAATACAATATAGAACACTAGATTTCCTTGTATAAAATCTTTTTCTCAAAGATTTACCCCTTGACAAGTATACAACATTAATGAAGCTTTTGAGCAGGAGGAAAAACATTTTCTTTTTTCTTTTTGCATAAGTTTGTCATCCATGAGTAAGAGAAGGTGATCTATGCTTGATAACAAGGATATATATATATATATATATATTTATATATATATATATATGAGACTGTAAACCAACAGCATCCATTAATTTGATGCGTTGAACAGTGAGACATAATAAATTTAAACCCAAGCAATGAAAGAAGAACAAAAATAAATCAGTGAAAGTTAAATGTAAGTTCAAAGATAATTAATCAAAGATAGCCAATATCGTACCTGATCGGAGGAATCTTGTTCCTTGCTTTTATGGATAAAAAGCTCATCCCTTTTAATTCTTTCACCAAAATGCTGAGTAAACTGCTGTCTTGTCATGTTGATCTCAGAATCATCAACACTATAACCACGATCCCTCAGCATTTGAAACACAGTTTTTCGGACTTTATATATCCTTGAAACTTGTTCTGGTGTTGACATCTTTTAACTGGTAAGATTCAAAAGAGAGCTTGTCTGTTAGGTAGTGCCATGAAAAATCTCTCAAGATTCTATTTTAAATTGGGAGAAGATATTGCAATTCTACTTCTTAGTCAAAAGTCAAAATTTCAATAAATTAACTAATAAAAGTTAAATGGATCATGATTAAAGATGCTTTATCTAATTGAACAATGGGTTAACATCCAAAAAGAGTTGGCAAGACAACAACAACAACAACAAAGCCTTAGTCCAAAAATTTGGGGTTGGCTATGGATCCTCGACAAATTAGAATGGATCAGTCACATGAACAATAAAGAAAAACAACGATAATGTAAGCAGAAGGGAATTCCTGGTAACTAAATCTGTAACTCCAATTCCAGCAAAGATCATTTAATGTCTTCAACTACACAAAGCTATATATATCTGTTGGATTACCAGCTAAAACATTACAAGGAGTATATTCAGATTAATTATATAATTTGAAAAGGCTTGATGTATGGATTCAGAAATATGTTAGGCTGAATATATCATTTTCATTGAGGAGACCATCCGAAACCTTTAACAAGAGGAATCAGTCTGTCGTGTATCACTTCTCGTCCTAAAAATGCTATTTCACCATTAGGAAAGATAATCAGGGAAATAGTATAAACCACTAGTATATATAATATTTATGCATACGGAGAATGCACCAATTTTCATTAGACCAGATTAGCACCTCCTGCCTAACAAATAAGGGTCGGAGGGTGATGTCCCAAATTTGGTGTTTGAGTAAATTTGATCATCAGTTCATCACAGACAAACACAATCCTCAAAAGAACATTCTCATTAATCAAGCTTAATTCTGTCCAGAATTGAGCTTGTTGAATACATAATGGCCACAAACCAAAGGGTACAATATATCTTAAACTTAAAATGCAATAAAAAAAAACTACACTATCATATATATATGAACAATTGTTTTTTTTTAAGCACAATCTAGAGAAAGAACAAAAGGGTTTCTTGATCATGAAAAAGATAATATGAATGGAGAAGTTATCTCATGAGACAGCCACAAATGGGACCCACATATGAAACAGACCAATGTATATACATTCATACATACATTGAAATATATATATATATATATATATATATAATCCATGTATTGAACTTCAAATACTAGAATAAAACTGAAAGTATATGAAAATATAAAATTACCCAGATGGAATATTAAACATGAATTGCGAGCTTAACTGTGTATGTGGCATCAAAACACACAGCAGCATAACTACATAAGTGAATCAAAAAAATATATAAAAGCATGGGAATAAGGGTACCAGAACTTTGAGTTTGTGTTTATAGTACCTGGGGTTTTTTCCGCACAGACCTTGACAACCTCAAAATCTTGTCAGTGAACTGGGATTCTATTTCTTTGCAAAGCTAGAGAGAGAGAGAGAGAGTATCTATGTTTATCACGTTAGCTTAGACTCATGCAAAGGGAGCCTAATTGGGGTTTAGGGTTTTTCATCCATTGTTGGGCCGTTAGGCCCAGCCCATCGTATTCCAATGCCAACAGTAACTTCTATGTGTAACGGGCTCTAGCCTGTAGTCTGGATAGATAAACAAGCCCAAAGTATAAAAATAAATAATTAAAAAAAAAATTAATTTAGATTTTAATTAGCTCAACGGATAAAGTCTTTTATCTTTTGCATAAGAAATCTGGAGTTTAAACCTGTCTACAAAAAAATCATCGGGTTTTACTTCTAATCTTGTCTACACCTTTTCAAAAAAAAAAAAAAAAAAAAAAATCTTGTCTACACCAAAAACTAATTAATAATTTGATATGAAAATAATGATTAACTTGTAAAAGAAGTTGGCATAGGTTTGATTTCTATGGTGTCTATTAAAAAAAAAATCTTAAAATAAAAGAAAATGAAGGCAAATAAGCAATGTCTAGAACATTAAGACCCTTAGGCTTAGCTATTGGCAGGTTACAATTCATAAAGGGCACTTATTTATTTTATTTATTTTAATAAAGGTCAGTAGTTTAAACTACGTTTCTTAAAAACGCGACTATAAATTAGTCATAAGCTCGTTTTGTGAAAACACGGTTAAAGAAAACGTAACTATAGAGTGCGTTTTTAGTAGTGACTCCTATTAATCTCTCTCAACTCATAATTGTTACTTGTTGAAATCAACTGTCAACAAAACTCTTATTATTAGCAGCCACTTGCCAATTAAACCCTTATATGAGCGAACCAATAGGCCACGATTGTCTTTTTGAAACCAGTAAACCTGTTAAGTATCCTTGATTGGTTTATAAAAAGCTTTTCAAAATCAAAAGATTGGACTGATTTTAGTCGTGACTTTAGGCTTTTCACGGGGAAGTGGATGATGGTAAGCCAAATCTTGCCAATCAAAAAGACTGAAAATTTTATTAATCCTTGGAGTCCATCAAGGCATCAATAGGCCATAAGCTTTTGGGCTTGCTCAACAGACCATATCTTTTTTGTGACCTTTCAGCTGTAGGATAAGTCAAACATATCTTACAAATTGAAATAATGAAAACAAATATTGGTTATTCTAACGAGTGCCTTTAAGGTAATGGTTAATAATTTATTTTAGGAAAGATTTGATATTACTTTTATGGGAAATGGAAAAAGCTGTCAAAACATTAATTTTTTTTTTTTTCTATAAAAACTTTTTTTAAATGGATTATTAACTATTGCTCTAAGGGTATCCGTTAATATTTTCCAACAAGTATATCCAATGCATGAATATATATATATATAATTTAGAAATATATATTTTTTATTTTTCAAACAAATAAAAATGATAAACTTTAGAAATAAATAATAACTGTAATTTTTTTTTTTTGAACGTGAAGGGAAAAAAATCCTAAACTTTAGGAATTCTCTTTTTAAATTCAAAATGAAATTTATTATTTGACATTTATGACCTTATTTCTAAATGAAATTACCCTTTATTAATGAGAGTATTTTTGAACCACATAAAAGTCTAGTTGAAAGAGGAGAATCTTCTTATATATATACTAGTCTTTGAGCACGTGCTCACGCGCATGCTCAGAGGCTCTTTTTATTAAATTATTTATTTATAAAGGTTAATAATTTGCATCTATTATAATTTAAATATATATATATTTATTTTTCAAACAAATAAAAATGATAAACTTTAAAAATAAGCAGTAACTGTAATTTCTCTTTTGAACGTGAAAGGAAAAAAAAAACAGATATATATATTTTGTGTGTGTGCGCGTGCGCATGCGTGTTAATGGGCACCGTAAGATAGTTGAGCTAACTTTTTGAGTTCTACTTATCACTTTAGTTGTATTTTCAATTTCTCTCATCAATTCATGCCAATATTTTATTAACTAGACCCCATAATAACTCATTTTTAATGGGGCACCATACAATGCCCATTAACATTTCCCAATATATTTTAAAGTATAAACTTAATGTACACATTAGGTTCATTGATTAAATTCAACCAAGTGATTGCGTTAATTAATCAACATATTGTTGAATTTAATTGTCTTTGAATAAGATAACACTATTTTTTTTATCCTAATCAATTTAACTATATAATTAAATTTAATTTAAATTCAAAATATAGCATCTTAATAATTGTACTTAAATTTTACCCCGTCAATCAAATTCTTACAAGTAGATTGCTTTTATTTGTGACCTTTCCAAGGGGTTTGATACATTATTGGTATCTTGTCCAATCATACCTATTTACTTGTTCAATGTTAATCAATAGAGAATTGCCAAATTCATATAAAAGTTGTATCCCAAATCATATTTGCTAATCGCCACTTAATTAAATATACATCACGATTGAAACCAACGGATACAAAATTTAGGGCATGTTTGGTATATTGTAATAGATATTCTAACGAAATGGTAATTCATGAGGAATAACTATTCGTTTATTTGGTTGCATATTCGTTATAGGGAATAGTTATTTTTTAGTAATAACTATTCTTAATGAATAAATGATAATAGTTATTATATTATAACATATTTTAATATCATTCCTATCATAATCTTCATTTTTAGTGTACCAAACTTTTAGTCAAAAGTCATAATTCTCAAAACATCTCTTCGTTAAAAAAAAAAAAAAAAAATCTTAACAATAAGAATACTTGTCTGTTACACACACTCATATATATATATATATATGTATGATACTCCTGATTTAGCGGAAGATTGATTCTTCTCTTATTTGTCTGGCCTGCACAACGGCCAAAATGCTACAATGTTTCCCAATTATTGTACTACCTACAAATGATTATACTTTTGGAAAAAGAAAATTCTTCATGTTTTGTCACTTTCGGCACAATTTGAACTGAAGTTCCACTCTGCTCTTTCTCATGATGATTATAGTAAAAAAAATGAACAATTACTGTTCACTTTTTACATATATATATATATATATATTTTATATGTAAAATTAAAAAAAAAAATCCAACTAAAATAATCTTTTATGGCATTACAGATTTAGATTGGGTCAACTTAGTGAAGTTAAGTAAGACAGAATTGGTGATGGGCCGCCCTTATTGAGATGTACCATCAAACCTGAATTGGTATTATCCGCTAACAGTTACAAATAGTACTCATTTGTCATATTATCTAACTCACTGGTATATAAAATGTTGCAGTACTTGAAACCTCAAAATAGCACCCTCATATTCAACAATGTCTTTCTCAAAATTAGCCTCCTCTCTTGCTCTACTAACCATTTTTCTTTTTCAAACCTACTTTTGGTGTCCACCCTCTCTTTCACATTTGTTCATCAAATCATCAGAATTTTACCACCAATGACCCTTATGAAACAAATCTAAAAGAGCTCACACTTTATCTTTCACATGAAACAGCAACAACGGGTTTCAGTGTTGGTTCCAAGGGTCATAGCCAACACCAAGTATATGGAGTTACTCTTTGTCGGGGCGATGTCTTAGATATAGAATGCTCTACCTGTGTTGTTACTGCAAGCAAAGAAATTTGAAATCTTTGCCCATATAACGAGGGTGCAACAATTTGGTACGACCATTGCCTATATAAGTATCAAAGTGACTATATATTTGGCCAAATTGACTATGAAAACATGGTGTTGATGTGCAACAATCAAAATGTAACTCAGACTTCACCATTCAGACAAGGGATATCAAATTTCTTGACCCAAGTAGCTAACGATTCTGTGATGACGAAAAGTATGTATGCAATTGGAAGATTAGAGCTTGATGGGTCAAACAAACTCTATGGATTGACTCAGTGTACGAGGGACATTTCTAGCTCTGATTGCGAGTTTTGTCTTGAATTCGCAATCACAAAACTTTCCCATGATTGTGATGGGAAACATGGAGGAAGATTTTTAGGTGGGAGTTGCAATGTGAGATATGAACTATAAAATTTTTTCAATACTTAATGTCTAGATGATCAAGAGAAGAATAAAAGTTCTACTTATTTACACTTGCAAGGGAATGGATTATTATTATTTATTTTAGTTATTTGATTATTTTATTAGTATTATTATGAATAGCTATCTCTTATCAGAAGTTTTATAATAGTTATTTCTTAACTCACATACGTATGCATTTGGATTAGTTTTTTTGCTGAAAGTTGGACAAAGTATAGTGATATTAAGAAAAGTGAGATTTTAAAAAATTGTTCATAAAAAATTTAGCTAAAAAGCTAAACCAGTAACCACAACCATATTTCCTTCTTTGCCAATGACCTTATTGATGTCGGTAATCACAAGGGGGATAGAATCAAAAGAGCAAGGCTGATGAGCTCGTCAAGATTTGTATTAATGGTGATTGAGAGGAAAATGGATTAGCTTCGGATTTTGGTTTGTGCGGTGCTCTGGGTTTTTTGGATTTTGGTTAATGGGCTACATATTGTTATAATTATGTGAGAAATTCAAAATTTATTTTTTTTCGTTCTTGTTTTTTATGTTAATTTATTAAGCTTTCATTAAATTTTGTTTAACCCAAGACTTGACTGAGATCCTACTCACTCAAAAGAGAGACTTGGATGGAGATTCACCCGATCACACAATCAGTAGCAGGTTCCATCAATATGCACTTGATAGTTGATATGATCAAGTCTAGATTATCCCTCAACTCGAATCTGATGGATCTATGACCACGGACCCACCCCTAACCACAATATTATTTACAAATAATAATCATATTATTTATAGATATAAATTGTTGAAAAAAAAAAACTATAAAACAAGAGGGTAAACACTCTTTTCAAATTTCTCTATTATAAGAGATTATAGATTTTCTTTTCTTTTGCTAGTGTGGAAGATCGACGTGATTCCCCTTGTAATAGCTGATTTACCAGCTGACAAAACATGCTGATCTTTTCCTCTTAAATCAATAAAGTAAAATAATCATATAAAACAAGAGGTAAAGTAATGTATTCTTTTACTTATATTTTGATATATAGTACTGCATATGAGAAAAAAATAACTTTCAATTATTAATAAAAGTATTGAATTAATTATCAATCATATAACAGATATTTGACATATTTGAATGGTCTGAATAATTATTAAAAAAAAAAAAAAAAAAAAAAAACTCCAAATTTTCAATTGACTATTGAATGGAATACTCCCATTTCATATGATGGGAGTTGACGGTGTATTGGGTGTCACTCTTCTATGCACTACTCATGGTGCAACTGTAGAGAATACTTTAGTTGAAGAAGGTGATAATGCAAATACACTCAGTGCTCTATTTCATTATATTCCATTCATGTCCCAATTACATTCATTTCCTTTCGGTTTCATTGAGATAAGAGATGTCATTTTTGAGTCTATATATGTTTTTATTTCTATATATATCTATATATAGAAGGTTTAAAAATCCGCAGCACTGGCTCTATGTAGTTAGAATCGAATCTTTCTGTTGGCTTTCCGAAAATTTCATTCATGAATAAGATTTCCATCAACGAGCTGGCTAGCGAGTAGAGATGCTTCTATGCAATCCTACCTCCCTCAATCCCGAAGTGTGAGGACAGGCTAAACCCCACATATAAATTTCAATCATTTATCAAGCTTGTAGGCCTACGGAAAATGCCTAATAATATATACTTTTTTTGTTTGTCCAATGTTTTAAGTGTGCTAGCACTTGCACCAAACAACATGATTTCAAAATTCTGTCGGCTTCCAGTCTAATTGGAAAAAAGGGAAGATAGGAGAGGGAGATAAGATACATAATAGCAAATACAAGGTAGTAAAACCAACTTTCAATTCCACATAAAATAACAAAAATAAAAATACTATGTTTTCTCTCGTACATGATAATGTCAATTACAGGCGAATTGGAGAGAAAATGCCAGTTACCATTAGGACAAGGAGAAAAGGGAAAAAAATTGAAGCAGATTCTAGTTGTTCCAGTATAGTCATCTAATACCAAATCAAAGAAATCTAAACTTCAACCAAAAAAAAAAAGGCAACTAAAGACTTCATACATATTTCTCACACAATCAAAACCCATAGAATTCTACACATTAATATATATACTTCTCCAACAGAATAGTTACAGAGAATCAGGGTACAAACCCAATATCTTTGAAGTATTCATGCTCAAGAGCACTCCTGGCTGTAATTCTTCTGCTGGGATCGAAGCAGAGCATTTTCTGGAACATGATACAGAAATGCTTAATCAGTAGGAAAACATAGTTGATGTAATGTATAACATTGTATCCATTTGTGTATCATCCGTAATTATATGGTTTAGCCCATGGGAAGCTTCTAGATGTCGGAAGCAGATAAAGCAAGAAAACGTGTCCTCAAGCAGATGGGGTTTTGTTCATCTGATGAAACCATGAACTAGGAACTTGTTTCCAGATGAACATAGTAGAGCTACTAGTTCTTTTTATTTTTGGGCATTATGCCCTTAACCCCCCCCCCCCAAAAAAAAAAAAAAAAAAAAAATCAAAGGGTATTCAGGCAGTTGACAATTTTTTTTACCTAACTCATAAATGCTTGAGTAAAATAATAAACTTAAGTGACCAAGAAGCCATCATTGAATCAAAAGATTTGGAATTATCATCTTGTCCCCAACAGGTATACAGCTATAATAGATGTGATATCAAATGCAAACTTACAGAAAGAAGATCAACTCCAGCTGAATCGAGACTTGGAACCACAGTAGCCAGATCCTGCATGGCAAGGATGCAACTTTTAAAATTTTAACAAGATATATCACTAGGAATTGATAGTTTTTTTTAATGGTCCTGGTAATGGAAATTTACGGACCACAGTATCACATATGCTTAGTTACCTTGGGGGGCCATTTGGGAAAGGTAGATTTGTAATCAGGCAAAGATGTCACACCAGGCCATGTATTGTCAATTGGAGTACCTAAGACTCTTCATATATAAAAAAGGAAAAAATGAAAAAAGAAAAGAAAAAAGAAATGAAAATATAATAATATACATGCACATCTGGAAGAAACATTATGTTCCGACTTCTTTCATGATTGCTTTCATTTGTTTAACTATTTCACAATAACTTCCACCCTCATTTTCTTTCAACTGTTCTAAATGGATGAATCCCACCAATGTGAACATACTTCTATCATCTTCATTGGCCATATATATATATGAGGCATAAAAATGACCACAGCACCAGAGCAACCATACAAGCCAACTACTTTTTCTTTTCACATCAGTTTTCTTCAGATTTTTGGTGAATTCGTGTGTCTCTGTGTGTATTCTGTTTCCGCAAGAAGGGGGGAGGGTTTGATGGAATTGTCATTAGGCAATTTAGAGCAACAACCAGTTCCCAGTAATATGCACTTTAAAATCAAAAAAGTGACTTTTCAGGAAAAATATGAACTATTTAAGGTTTTCACCACAAACTTATGAGCAGCGGCCACCATTCAGTTCACATATGATATACCTATACATGACTTACAAAGTGTAAGTTTATGGGAGAGCAGCAACTGAGAGAGAGAGAGCTTATATTCAATGGGTCAAACTTTACATGTGCACATCCAATAATTGTGAACCACATGATTTCATTTTTTTCATCAATTGTTCAAGGTCTGGTCATCTAATTATATATTCATTGTGCATCTAGAATGCAACCCATCACATGTTTGGTTTGATTTTTCATCAAAACCACATATAGAGCATATACTCATAAAATTTTGGGCAATTTATATTTCTAACATATTTAGCATCCCAAAATTGTTGACTGTTGAGATGCTACTTGAACCAAAATTTAGCAGAATGCCACAATAGATACAACCATTATCGATTCCAGCATAAAAAAGGGGGAAAAGTATGTAATATATGTATAAAAAAGATGTCAAAATACACTAGCTTAAAGTAAAACAAAAAAGTAGACAATCTAGTCATTTTACTCGCACGTATTTCATAAAAAACTGGGGCCACTTTATCCAGCCACATTGATCTATTTTGGGAAATGGATAGTATATTAACATGCATAATATAATATTCATTCATAGCACATGCAGTCATCCTTCCATACATATGGCTGCAACTAAATTCTCAATGAAAATTGATGATGAAAAATGTTGATGGGAAGCTGTTCACCTGAAAATCTTAAATAGCTCATCAATCTCAGAGTCCCCAGGAAATAATGCTCGTTGGTTAACCATCTCAGCAAATATACATCCAACTGACCACACATCAACAGGGGTAGAGTAGTGGCGGGATCCAAGCAATATTTCTGGAGCTCTGTACCACAGGGTCACCACCTAAAAAAAGTTCAGAGAACCATCATTCAGGTACAAAAATAAGTGATGGATTGAAATTGTTATTCATTACTCAAATTTCTTATTAAGTGATAGTAGAAGTGTTAGAAACATAAGATACAACAAAATTTTAATTTTTTAAAATATATTTTTGAGATTTAACCATATAGATTTGTCAAAGATTCTGCTGTCCGTCAAGGGATGCATTACGGGCTATTTAACAAATCAAGAACAAAAATTTTACATTGATTCAGTCCAAGAAATGCCTTGGGTAATTCTACTAGAATTAGCCATGAACAACCAAGTCCGAAAACTTGTTGGTAGAAAATCCACTACCATATCACGCATTTTAAGCTTTTTATAGGGATTGAGGGAAAAAAAAAAAAAACAGTTCTGCTAGACTACAAGAGCCACGTGGCCCACATCACTAATTCACTACTGGCAAGAACCTACACATCTTTTCTTCGCTTTATGTAAATTCCATTTTTTAGAGAAAGAAAACATACACAACTCACAGGCTCATACAAGATTGAAACAATATGATTCAGCTCAACCCCTTTTAATGGGGGAGGAGGTGCCACTCGATCCAAAGACCATAAGTTTTACTTTTCCATTGTTACTTGGACGCGGAAGTAAAATCTTCAGTGTTCAAATTTTGGCAATGAAAAGCAAAAGCCTAGAGTGATTGCAACAACTAAAAAACATAATACTCTATCACTTGAGAAACACAAATAAGAACATTAGGAAAATTGAGCCCAATGCATATTTATACCTCATGTGTAAATGTTCTGACTGGAATACCAAATGCTCGGGCCAGTCCAAAGTCGGCAAGCTTTAGTGCATTTGTACGGCGATCTATTAGCAAATTTTGGGGTTTCAAATCTCGGTGAAGAACTCTATGAGAATGACAATAAGCAATGCCACGGAGAATTTGATAAAGGAACATCTGCAGAAATGAAAGATATCCCCAATTGAATATTTTTGCAAGTAGTCCTGTTGCATCATTATTGCCATATTTAAAACCAGACTCAAGATGAACCAGAGAAAAGGTTCAGGAAGAATATATTTAAACCTAGAAAAATTAACCAAAAACAAAAATTATAGTAAAAACATGGCCATCATATTAGATTGCGTTAACAAGTCCTTTAAATATGCTCAACAGGTAAAAGAGACGGGCTGAAAACGTAATAAATGACACATATATTGGGCTGGCAAATTCATGGTTGGTGCCTGACAGGAATTGACAAAAGTGAAAATTATTTCACCAAATATCAAAAAAAAAAAAAAAAAAAAAAAAGAGAGAGAAAAAAGAACAATCAGAAGCACCATCTCTCTAACTTCATCTTAGAAGTTGTGAGGCACCACAACCAAGATATGGCATGCACCGGATGTGAAAATACTTTTATTTGCCAATTAGATAACTGCTAAATGACTATAATTCTTTCACTCAAAAGATCACACAATTTAAAAAAAAAAAAATTTTAAAAAAAACAGAAAAATAGTCTTATTGCGCGGATATACAAACCTCCAATGGCAAAAAGCAGCCCACTTACTTTTATTTGACGTAGATCCTTTGCAAATTCTGGAGATGAATCCATGTACTTCTTAAGATCCAAGTCAAGGTACTCAAAAACCAGATATAAGCGCTTCTCACTGTGCACAACATCCTGTAACCTGTCAAACACAAATTCATCAACAATTACAGGCAAACCCCAAGAGACAAAATAACCATCATAAAGTAACTAGATTTAAAGGAAAAAAATTGATGCCAGAGATTTCACATCTGAAGATTTCCATAGGTTGAAAATTTATGTCGCATGTAGATTCTTCTAACATTCTTTGTAGCTGACACATCAGCATGCATTTTTATTAGACATTTAGACACCTGTAAGAGCACTACTCATTTTGTTTTGAGGTTGCCCTGCTAAACAATCATACACCACATAGAGACTAAAACTAATGTCATTGTTTTAGTTAAGGCTACTCTTATGAGAACTAACATGCTCAGAGTAGAATGTTAATTGTCTAGCACTTAGCTAAAAAAAAACAAAAGCATATCTATCCATAAGTGATAAGCCATTTAACCCCAAGAATTTCCATTGTGCTATAGACTAAGTGTCACCTGTGATTGATTGAGGTGGAATTTGAAAGGGAATGGAGTTTTTGATGTTCGTTCATTCTATGATGCCTTAAGGGGCACCTGTGAGTCGCCTTTTCCTTAGAAGAGTATTTGGTCTGTCAAGGCCCCTAGGGGGATTTCTTTCTTTGTATGGATGGTAGCATGGCGAAGATCCTCACTTGTGATAATCTTATTAAGAGAGGATACACTCTAGTAGGGTGGTTTTGTATGTATCACTGTAGTGGGGAGACGGTGGAGCACATTTTGTTAGTAAGTCACACGTGCACATCGTGGGTCTTAAACCCACAAGCTTACCCACATCTCATTAAGGAAGGAGAAAGTGTCATTTGAGCTAGAGCCCACTGGTGATCTTATTTAGATTGTTTTGATCATTATTTTTTTTCTTATCTTTCCATTTCAACCAAAGCTGAATTATATCGATGATAAGAAATTAGATGATGCTGAAAGAAAACCAGAGGTCAAAAACAGTTCCTGAACCATGACTTTAAAGTTTAAAATACTACTTCCAAGTGAAAGGAACAGGGGAATAATAATGAAGTTAGCCCAATACATGAGCTAGAAGGCTAAATGAAAATCTCAAGAGAAGAGCTTGCCTTGAAATTACAGTCCTAAATGCATATACTACTTTCCATCCCTTCAAATGCAGATATTTTTATCTTTGTCATTAGTTCCATGATTGGGCAAGAAAAATTATATATGTAGCGGACAACATGGCACAAGAAGAATTTTTGTTCCCGACACACTCATCCTTATATATATGCATACTCCTGCTTTAATGAGATCAGAGAACCCCATAAATCTAATGAATACCTGACAATGTTCCCATGCTGCATTTCTTTCAAGAGGGAGATTTCCCGTATTGCCGTGCTTGGTACTCCCTCATCTTCCTGCTCCAAGCGAATCTTCTTTAAAGCTATAGTCTCATTAGTCGTACGGTCACGAGCCTTATAAACCACACCATAGGTTCCTTCCCCAATCTTCTCAACTTTCTCGTACTGTAACATTCACAAACATCATAATATCATAAGAATCACTAATTTAATTATTCACAAACTAACAAAGTAAAAACTGAAATATCTTTCAGCTTACCTGCTCCATCCAGTCCAGGTAAAAAAAATCCTCTTTGCTCAAGTTGAAGTTACAATGCCAAAGGAGACTGGTGCAGCCATTGCATGGTTAAAGAAAAAATATCCTTTGAAAGCCTAAGATTAAGGTAAAGCCCAAGGATAAGTGTCCCCGATAGCTGATTAGGTCATTATTATTTTGTGTCATGTTTTGTTGGTTTTTTTTAGGATCAAGGGTATTTTGTAATTCAGTATTTGTTGGTTATGGATTAGGTAACTGTTATTTAGTTTATGGGAAGTGCATGTGTGTTTTGGCCCAATTTAATCAGTACTTAATTTACTATTCAAAGTAGGACTTTAGTTTTATTAGGAAAAATTAAGAGATGGAATCTATATAAAAGTATCATTGTACCCAAATAAGAAGAGAGATTTTGTAATAAAAAGCAATAGAGTTTTATACTAATCAACCAATTATACAATGGATCTAACATAAGGATCAAGGAAAGAGGAATCTTATCCCCTTCCCTTGCCATGTTAGCAAGTACATTAGCAGCTTTGTTCATCACAGATTTAACGCAATGGAATGAAATTGCACTAAAATTAGCTAAGAGAGTGGATATGATCTACTAAAAGACCTAACTGTGATAGATTCAGAGCCTTGTTGGATGTATCCTGCAACAGGGACTGGTTGTCACTCTCAATAGTAACACAACACCTATTCTATTAAAAAAATTTAAGTGTTTTGAGTACTAAGGCACACTAATTATTTTCTCCCTTTCCCTTCTCTTTGTCACTTTGACATTCACATTACTATTCATGTGCAAATTCAATTTTTATTTCTTCTCGCCTCTTTGCAACCTTAAATCAACTATTTTCCCTTCCTTACCAAAACCAAAAGCCTAAACATATAATTTCTCCTCAGCCTAAGCCTACCACAAGAACACATTGACAGATTTTCCAAAATGTCCTAAGACAGATACAATAAAGTTTTCAAAGCAGTAAAGTTATATTATAAAAGCCAGAGAGTAAGACCACTCAATTTTTTCCCACCAAATGTCAGTCAAGATGAAGCAATGACACCCAATTCCTTCAACCTTTCTACATGCTCTTTCAAGAACTTCCATAATATAATAGGGAATTCAAATTATCAAGCAGCTTGGTCCAGCATTACATGTCTTTTTCTGAGTTTGGTTGGCATTCTATCACACATGAAAAATTCTCATTTTTTGTTTTCCATTTTTTTCTGGTTTTTCCTAAAAGCACAAAGCATAATAGAATACATCTAAAGGATCTAATGTTCGCCATATCAACTCCACCAAAGATGATTGTATTGAGTGCAAATAGCAGGTGTGAGATAGTCATATCCTCCCCATTTCTCCCCTCCATCTTAAACCCCTTCATCCTCCCTCCCACAACTACCCTTCCAATCATTTTATTGAGCACTTGCATAATTAAAAGACACAAAAGAAGTAAAAATGAGTCTTCTCTCAAACCCCTAGAGCCCAAATAAAAGCCTAGCAAGCTACTATTAACAAGCATAGAAAACCTGACGGAAGATATACAAGTCCTAATTCTAGGTCCTCCATCTCTCCCCAAACCTATATCTCTTTAGCATGTAGAGATGGCCATCCCAATTCACATGATTATAACCCTTATCTATGTCATATTTACAAATCAATCAGGACATCTTACTCCAATCTCTACTATCCATTAATTCATTCACTATCTATACATAATCTAAAATCCTTGTGTCCCCTACAAAATTCACTTTGCAAATCAAATACCAACTAGCCTACTACCTTCCTCAATCTATTTTCCAACACATTCGATAGTATCTTGTAAAAACTTCCCACCAAACTAATTGGTCGAAAATCTCTAAATATTCAACGCACCTAGAAACATCTTTGGTAAAAATGCTATTATAGTGTATAGTATTAGTGAATAGTCGGCAACTCAACTATCATCACCACTAACCAATACTAAGAAACAGATAACAGCATATATAAACTGCTTCATTGCTAACAATCATAAGCTATGCATTCAAATGTGCTAATAATAACAGTATAATTAAGCATAAGGCAATTCCAAAATATGATTTATGAACAGAACAAGTTCAATTCTATGCATTAAAATGTGCTCAGAGTTCACATACATTATCAAATTTCCACAATGTGTCAATCCTAAGCAACATACAATAATTATTAACTCATGGAAACATTAATATCACAGAAATAACAAAACCCAACTTGGGAATTTCAGAAATCAAACACAATTATAGTTAAAAATGAAGCAAAACTCAGAGCAAGATCGGGCTTGGTAAGGCATGAAATCCAAACAAAACTTAAAACCCACAAACAATAACCATTTTTGAAGGGAGATCTAAACCCAAAATGGTGATCAGAGATCACCTTTGAAGCCTAGTAATGTGGCTGACGGCTCTCTCTCTCTTGCTTTCTCTCTCTAAAGTGTGAAGTCAAGTCAGCACAAGAGTGAGAAAATGGAGTGGAATTTTGATATATAAAAGGTCAATGGTTGGCGGGTTTTGTAACGGATATGGGTCACTCACACTTTTTTCTGACTCACTAGTGGGCTGTACACCATGGTTTATATGTCTGCTTACCAATATGGGCTGTACTAATACTGGTGTCAGTTTATATTCTACTAGGTGATTGGAGTAAATCTAGGAGCACACACTTTTCCATAACTATTCTATGCAGCTATGCCCGGACTCTGCTGTAGATCCTTCTTCTTCTTAATTTTATAATATTTTCTTTATCACTTTCATATAGATTTATTATTATTTTTTCACCGCTCATATAGTCTATCGTATTAGATTTGTGGTAAAATTGTGGCGCAAAAGTTTGTGTTGACATTGTAGAATTTCAATGCATATTCATCATGTATTTCACATACTTTTTTTTGGGGCTAAATTACAAATTATACTCTCAAACTTTGTCCAAAATTCAATTCAATCATGTAATTTCATTTTCGTTCAATTCAACCCTTGAACTTTGAACTTTGTACCATTCAATCATCCTGTCTACTTCCATTAGAAAATTGCTTTTAACTTTGTACCATTCAATCATCCCATCCCGTCTACTTCCATTAGAAAATTGCCAATAAGGGTCCTACAATGAGACCAAAAAACAATGTCGTTTTAGGGGTTACTAACAATGCAATTCTAATGAAAATTAATGGAATGACTAAATTAAATAATTGAAATTTAGAGGACTAGACTAAATGAAAGTGAAATTACATGTTTGAATTGAATTTTAGGCAAAGTTAAAGAGTATAATTTGTGATTTAGCCTTTTTTTTTAATCATTATTGGCATGATTTGTTGGGATTTGTGTATAAAAAAAGTGATATTAATGTTAGACTTAGATAAAAGTGTCCACATTGTAAAAAAAATAAGAGTCTAGTTAACAAGTTTTTTTTTTTTTTTTTTTGAGAATGAATACTACTGCTATTATAAAATCAGCCAGGTTCGGCAAAGAGTACATCAACTAAGTGTGGTGGAACATCCTCCACCCACACTGACAAACCTCTAACATTTCTTGCATGTCTAGCTAGGTTATGGACTATTTTATTACCACTTCTATGTACATGAGAGAAATTAATGCAAGTACTTGAACTAAGCATGTCTAACAAGTGTTTTAAGTCATTCAATGAGGTTGAATTTTATAAAACGGTTAATTGGCTTTTTATGGGGACTTGAGTTGCTTTCAGTTAAATACTTAAAGGGCATTTGTTTATTAACTTTTTATGGGAATAACTTATTTAGTTGAAATTAAAAACTTTTTTGTTGAAAGTATAGAAAAAAAGTTAAAAGTTAGTTGAATAGTACAATGAGACTCATGAATAATACCAAAAAGTGCAATGAGATCTATGAATAATACCAAAAGAAACTAAAAACTCAAATAAGCTAAAACTTGCATCACATCCCAAACGGGCTCGAAGCCTCCTTGACAAGTGCATGAAGGCACCTATTAACAAAAGCAAAATTAATAAATATTATTCCTTAGTATTACTCTTTAGTCAAACCAATTGAGGTGTAGCTTTTGGTTTTTTGGTATTGTGAGGGATTTTCACAATTCGCTCCAATACTAATGGGCTTGGTCTGCGATTGAATGCTATAAAAGAGTTGTGCCCCCTCATCCTTCACCAATTGGTCGTTGGATGGATCGGTAAGGCACATGGTCCGACAAGTGGTATCAGAGTCCGGTTATAGGTTCGAGTCGTTGGAGCCGCATTGTGAGGGAGGGATTGTGAGGGATTTTCACAATTCGCTCCAATACTAATGGGCTTGGTCTGCGATCGAATGCTATAAAAGATTTGTGCTCCCTCATCTTTCACCAATTGATCGTTGGATGGATCGGTAAGGCACACGGTCCGACATGTATCTAGTAATTATTAGTTACACTAGGAGTAAACTTGACACTCCAACCCAATAAATGCAAGTAAATTAACACTAGTCTTAACTTTTTTACACTCTCTTTATCTCATTATTTAATGCATTTTATTTTACATAGAAATATATAAGTTTCCAAAAGAAATATATAAGTTTCCAAAACTAAGAGAACTTTATTTTGGGACATCAAATAAAATAGAAGACTAACAATTTGGGACGAATGGAGTATTAAATTATGAATTATGTTATATAATTATACAAGTTTGAGAATATATATTTTTAATAAATTTAGATTTAGAATAGTTACTCTCAAAATAGAATAGTCTTTGGGAGGTCGCCTGATTACCAAAAAAAAAAAAAAAAGTCTTTGGGTGGACTTGAAGCTGTTTAAAATAGATTTTGTTACAAGCATTCCATATAACGTCGTTATTGCTCATCTTTATATATAAGAAGCACAAGCCACCTTTACAAACTCATTATAAAGCTTTGATTTCACGTGTACCCAACAACAACCACGACAACAAATATTTTCTGGTTTGGTCATTCACAAGGAGATTGTATTTTCTGGTTTGGTCATTCACAAGGAGATTGCTTTAAGAGTTTTCTAATAAATTCTAAAGCTAACATTGGAGAATGAAGAAGAAAGAAATACTAAAGCTAAAATTGGAGACTGAAGAAGAGGGAAATAAGAGTTACAAGAACAAAAAAAAAACAAAAAACCCATCAAATAGGCTGCCATGGTGACTAGCTGTGAAGATCTCTTAATAGAGATTTTGATGCTTCTATTTGTGAAGCAATTTGTCAGACTCAAATTGGTATGCAAACACTGGAAATCTATTATATTTGATCAATTGTTTACAGTACTTCATGCTCGTAAACACACTTTATTGTTAGGATTCTAAATTCTGCATTAGATCAAGCATAAAAGACTCTAAATTCTACATTAGAGATGACAGAGTTCTAATGTGTGGTGCATTTTGTTAGTTTCCTCCAATATTTCAATAATTTTTCTTGTAAAAATTTATAATATTTAGTGTTTTACTTTATAGACAAAATAGAAAGACAATAAAACTAGTGTAATAATTTGATCATACTATATGTGTTTAAAATTTTGAAAATTGCATGATATTGTGACTGATATAGATAGACTTGTTTCATGCCTACTAAAAAATGCAAATATCATTTTGACAATAAAAATAAAAATATCCTTCAATAATTGTTTTTACATTCTTGATCGCGTGTTGTTAAATTTATTTATTTTTCTTTTGTTGGTCTTTGTTTCCACCATTACAAAAGTAAGAATATTTTAGCACCATATTTCTAATCAATTTTTTCTCATATAAATTTTATAAACTAACATCAAAATTTCATTATATTCTCCTTTCTTTTCAAAAATGTACCACATGGTGGAGCCACTACCACATGAAAGGTTCTTGCTTTTACATATATAAAATTTATTCTATCTTCCATTTTTTTTTTTTTTTTGGGTCTAAGAAGCTACTTATTTTTAATTAAGCTAATTATCAAGTATTTGAGCTTATTTAACTTTGAATATAAATATCTTCTCTGCTATTTTATAAAATAGCAGAGAAGATATTTAGAATAAATTTCTCATAAAATAATTAGTATGGTTGGTATTTGCTATATTATCAAATTCCATTAAATTTAGAATAAATTTCTCATAAAATAGGATGGTATTTATAATTTTTCCTTATAATTATCAAAGGTATACAACATGTAACCCATATTAATTTTTATGACAAAATGCTTAAATTTTGACTAAATTATATCACTCTTTTTGGCATTATAATTATTTATTAAGAAAATTTTTTCACTATATACAATTAAAAAAAATCAAAATCAAAATTTATTTTAATTCAAAGACGAATAATAAGGCTTGATGATGGTTTGCAAAGATCAGTCATACCGGCGACATTGATGGAGGGCCTATCTATTGTTGCTTGCGATTATTCTAATAAGACAACTACACTTTTTTTATAGAGAAAACTTAACGGATACCCTAACGATATTGGTTTAAAAAATATTTTTAGAAATTTTTACGGAAAACAAAATACAATTGTTTTTTTAGAAATTTTTTATATTTCTCATAAAAATGGTATAAAAAATTTCTTAAAATAATTTATTAACAAATGCGCACCTGTTAACCAGACTCGTTCTTTCAATGGTGGAACTAGGAATTTTTTCAAGGAGGACCAACTTAAATATACAAAGTTCTTAAATAACAAAAAAAGAAAGAGAATCTAAATAAAATATTATTACATAAATGAGCTCTTCCATGGTAATAAAATCTATATTCTTAGGTTTTTATATTTGAGCATTTTTATGAGTTAAACATCTAAAATTTCAATATTTGGGATGAAGAATTGAGCAATAATAACTTCGAAACTTGATTTTTTTTTTTTGTTCTTTTCTTAAAAATCAATTAAGGATGGCGTCTCCATAAATTACTTACATTTACCTGGATATTAAATTTTTATTAAACTATCTATATACCTAATTAAATATATTAAATACTAGACAAATAATTCAACCGCTATTATCACTTCTAGCACCAAAAAGAAAAAATACTATAAATATAAGAGAAATGTTATCAAATGCTCTAATGACATTGGTTTATGAATTATTTTTATAAACATTTTCTCGAAAAATGATAAAACAATTAATTTTTCTGTCAGCTTTTTATATTTCTCATAAAAGTAGCGATAAAAATCTCTTAATATGGTTTATTAACTATTGTCTTAAGAGCATCCGTTACCTTGGCGCGATGGTTACTCCACAAGTATAAGTACTTGTGGGGTGTGGGGGGTAAGAGTCGGGGTTTAAGTCTCCAAGAGGGAGTTTCACACACATATACACTTAGATTAGGCTAGGACAAAACTTATGTACAGTACTACCCCAGGGTTCAAGTCTTTAGGAGGGAGTTTCACACACATATACACTTAATTAGGCTAAGACAAAATTTACGTATAGTACTTTAGGTGCTGTTCCTTAAGTTTCCCTTTTAAGATTCAGCCATATGACTATTTAACTAAAAAATACACTTCCATTCCATGAGAAAAAATTCACATAGCAGAATCTTAAAATGAGAACCTAAAGAACAGCATCTAAGTACTGTACCTAAGTCTTGCTCATCTAGAATTGATGTGAGATTAACTATTTGTATAATTATATTGGTTTCTCTGGCTGCTAGGGTTTCCTACGCCACCTGTAGAATAACATCCCTTACAGTGTTTAGGTCTCTGTTCCCTCTAGCCGCCTTAGCGCCTGGTAGGATGGATTGTTCCTTTGATCGTTAGTTTGGTTTGTTACTCTTTCTGCATCTCTCAGTGTTCAACGAGGGGTCTAAGGAGTTGTGTTATTTTCGCTGCAACTAATAATGGCTGGGTTGGATAGTCTATGGTCCCGATTCATGTTGGATGATGATGAGGAGCACGGGGCGGAAGCCCCACAACCTGTGGAGGAGATTGCTCACCGTTTGGCTGTGCGCTTTTTCACCAAAAGAACTCTGAACGTTGACTCGGTTGGTCGTACTTTTAAACCCTTGTGGAAACTGGTGGGAGAACTCAAAATCCGGGACATCAGAGACAATATTCTCTTGTTTGAATTCGAGGATAACCTAGACCTCGAACGTGTGTTGGAGCATGAACCGTAGACTTTCGACAAGCACATTGTGATCTTCGAGAGGGTTTCAATTGTGGAGGAAGTCCCATCTTTAGAGTTCTTAAGGGCAACTTTCTGGGTGCAGCTTCATAATGTGCCTGAGAAGAGCTTAAACAAAGCCACGGGTGAAGCCATTGGCAAAACCATTGGTAAGGTCA
This sequence comes from Notholithocarpus densiflorus, assembly GCA_030021035.2. Taxonomy (NCBI): domain Eukaryota; kingdom Viridiplantae; phylum Streptophyta; class Magnoliopsida; order Fagales; family Fagaceae; genus Notholithocarpus; species Notholithocarpus densiflorus. Next base: position 1,083,459 of record JARYZH020000089.1, on the reverse strand, counting down.
TTGAGGTTGCGGATCCAGAAGACAATGGTAATGGCGGTGAATTTTTGAGGGTGCGTATTTCCATTGACATTTCAAAACCACTACCATGGGTTTGAAGGTAAACAAATAGGTTGGGTTGGTATTAAGTATGAACGCCTTCCCAATTTTTGTTACTGGTGTGGTTGTCTTTCTCATAGAGACAGGGATTGCGAACTGTGGATTAGAGGCAAGGAAAACATGAAGAAGGATGATCAGCAATTCGGGGAATGGATGAGGGCTGATACGTTTAGGCCAACAAGGAAGACTGTAACTGTTATTCAAGGCTCTTCTCGCACTTAAGCTCCTTGGTGGAGAAAATCGGGTAGTAAAGGAGCTCATGCTTCGCCCCAAGCTTCTGGCACGAGCACCCCAACAACAAAACAAGTCCTTGGTGATGTGAGTGAACGTGAGTACATGAGGGAAGTAGTAATGGAAGAGTCACAAGCAATCAATCTTCCACATGTGGCTTTCGGTGGGGTCAGTGAAGTACCAATGAATCATGGTTTTGTTGAAATTGGAAGCACGGATAGTTTGACTAATAGTATACAGGGGCTACGTATGGACAAGTGCATGGGAAATGGTTCAATATTGAATTATAATATTGGCTCACAAGCTAAGGAAGTGGTGGACCTTACACAAAATCATGCACCACCTGTGGTCATACGTTCTCCCCTAAGTGAGTGTACTAATACACAGTGTCGGCTCTAGAATTATTTTTTAGGGTGGTCAATAAAAAAACATAAATTATATAAAATTTAATACAAGAGAGAATTTGAATATATCAACATCACAATAAAAAATAAACAACAAAAAACCAAAATACATAAAAGTTTTCAATTGCTTTCTACAATGTTTCATATTTTGAAATCGTTGCATGATATCTTCATTATCAATCCTACAAGCTACATTTCTTTAATATACACAATTAAGCAATTATTCATCCATCCATCTCCCATTTGATTGATTTATTTCAAATTTATTAAGATCTAAATAGGCATTTCTAAGGTTTAAAATCAACAAATTTCTACTTTTGTTGTTGGACTTATTAATTTTTTTCTTTCTAAATTTTAGATTGAATTGGTTTGTTATTAGGCTTTTTGTGTTTAAAAATGTCAAGATATTGTTAAGAAGATTGTATTCAAACTTATTTCAGTTGGGCTTAAAACAAATCTAGAGTGAAGGTGTTCAAAATTGTATTTTAAAGGGTTAAAATAAAAAATAATTAAAAAAAAATATTTTTTGGGGGGGGGGGGGGGGAGTTCAGGGGTTCATTTGAACCCCACCCCCTGGGCTCCAAGTGGAGCTGCCCCTGCTAATACAGTGGGTAATCAACCTACCCCTATCTCACTCAAGTCCTTTAAGAGGCTTGCCCGTGTGGTCAGTACGAAGCAATAGGCTTTACCTGCAAAGGGTAGTTTAGATTGGAGACCAGGGTTGGAACTAGAAGATGGTCAGGGGTCCAAAAAGCAGCGGAGGGATGGGTGTGAGTGGTATGAGCAGGAAAATTTTCAGGTGGAGACTGGTGTCCAGTCCCACCCATCACAATGAGTTGCCTTAGTTGGATCTGTCGTGGGCTTGGGAACCTACAGACAGAAGAAGAGCTTGCCGCTTTGGTGAGCAATAAAGATCCTGAGATGGTTTTCTTGATGGAAACCAAAGTTGAAAAAAATACTATGGAAAGAATTGGTAGAAAAATGCAGTTTGCTAACATTTTTGTTGTTCCACGTGTTAATACAGGTGGTGGTTTGGCCTTACTTTGGAAAGCTGATTGTTCTGTGGATGTTCAGTCTTATTCCGATAACCACATTGATGCTATTGTGGACCATGGAGTTGATGACGCCTGGCGGTTTAAGGGTTTCTATGGTGACCCTGACACCGCCAACCGGGAAAACTCCTGGTCTTTGCTACGTGTTTTAAGTTGTCGTTTCTCTCTTCCTTGGATTTGTATGGGTGATTTCAATGAAATCTTGTTGGGTGAGGAGAAACTTGGCTGGCTTGATCGACCTGAAAGACATATGTAGTTATTTAGAGATGCTTTAGATGATTGTATATTAAAGGATTTGGGATTTAATGGTTACCCTTTTACATGGTGCAATAGGAGACTTGGTGCTCACAATGTGTGGATCCGACTTGATAGGGGTGTTACCACAGTGGAGTGGATGTTGAGATTTCCTACTTCCCAAATCCATCATCTAGATGCTTTTCATTCAGACCATAAGCCAATACTACTATGCTCGGACTCTGAACTGAAGCGTTTCTATAGGCGGGGCAGGCCTTTTAGATTTGAGGCCATGTGGGTTAAGGATGATTCATGTGAAAAGGTTATCAAAGATTCTTGGGGTTCAGCTAGCCTTGCAGCTTCGGTGTGGGGCTTCAGCAGAAAACTCGGTTCAGTCCAAGACAATTTGAAAGCTTGGAGTAGACAATCCTTTGGTCATGTCCGTAACTCCCTAGCCAAAAAGCTAAAGGAGTTGAAGGTAGTGGAGGAGTCGGGTGGGTATGTTTCAGATCCTACCCGTGTGCACATGCTACGCTCTGAAATTGAGCAACTGAAAAATAAGGAAGAATGTATGTGGAAGCAGCATTCTCGTACGGCTTGGTTGAAGGAAGGTGATAAAAATACCAGATATTTCCACTGTAGAGCAACCCAAAGAAATAAACGTAATCTTATTTTGGGTTTGGAAGATGAGGCCGGTGTTTGGGTTGAAGAGGAAGAGGTTTTGGGCAAAATGGTTGAAGACTACTTTCAAGACATGTTTACATCATCAAACCCGAGTCAGTTTGATGAAATCCTGGTGGGTTTGCAACCAGTGATCACAGCTGAAATGAGTGCTTCCTTAAGCCGAGACTATCAAGCTAAAGAAGTGCTCCTTGCTCTTAAACAAATGGCCCCACTCACTGCGCCCGGTCTAGATGGTATGTCTCCCATTTTTTATAAAACTTATTGGCATATTGTTGGTGATGATGTTATCTCTATTGTTCTTAATGCTTTAAATTCAGGTAAGGTTCATGAATCTCTTAATTCTACCTTCATTGCCCTTATTCCAAAGGTTAAAAAACTGAAACGAGTTGCTGAATTTAGACCAATTAGTTTATGTAATGTTGTTTACAAATTAATTGCCAAAGTGGTGGTTAACCGGTTGAAAAAAATATTATCCCATGTGACTGATGACTCTCAAAGTGCTTTTCTCTCGGGTAGACTTATCACTGATAATGTCCTTGTGGCATTTAAAACCTTGCATTACCTTAAAAGAAAAACCCAAGGTAAATTGGGATTTATGGCTCTAAAGTTGGATATGAGCAAGGCTTATGACTGAGTGGAATGGGTTTTTTTGGTGAAGGTCATGGAGCATTTAGGCTTCCCGAATAAGTTGGTCTCCCTTATATCTTCCTGCATGAGTACAGTCTCCTATTCTGTCCTCCTTAATGGCCAACCTGTGGGTAACATTAAACCTACAAGGGGCCTTAGACAGGGTGACCCTTTTTCACCCTACTTGTTTCTCCTTTGCGCTATGGGTTTACAGGGACTTATCAAAAAGGCTGAAACTAATGGTGACATCAGAGGTGTATCTATTTGCAGAAATGGCCCACGGGTATCTCATTTATTTTTTGCAGATGACAGTGTACTCTTTTGTCGGGCTAAAGTGGAGGAATGTCAGAGGGTCCTTGATTTACTCTTAGTCTATGAAAAAGGCTTCGGGCAGAAAATAAATAGAGAAAAACAAACATTTCTTACAGTGCAAACACCCATCAAGACATGCAGAATTAGATTCAACAACTTTTAGGAGTGCCAACTATTCGTCAGTATGAAAAATATCTGGGTTTGCTAGCATTGGTGGGGCGTGCCAAAAAACAAAGCTTTGTCTACATCAGAGAAAGAGTTTGGAGAAAATTACAAGGTTGGAAGGAGAAGCTCCTTTCACAAGCTCGTAGAGAGGTGCTTATCAAAGCGGTCATCCAGGCGATACCTACCTACACTATGAGCTGTTTCAAGCTCCCTAAAGGTCTGATCAAAGAACTGGAAACTCTCATTCGAAAATTCTGGTGGGGGTACAACGGAGATAGTAAAAAAGTACATTGGGTTAAGTGGGAAAGATTGTGTGAAGATAAGGAGAAGGGAGGGATGGGATTTAAAGACATTGAAAAATTTAATGATTCTTTGTTGGCCAAGTAGGTTTGGCGTATGATTAATAATCCAGATTCTTTATGCCATAGAGTGTTCAAAGCTTGATTTTTTTCGGATTGTTCAATCCTTGAAGCTAAGGATTCTACTTTGGGGTCCTATGCATGAAAGAGCATTATAGGTGCTAGGGATGTGATTCGGGAAGGGATGGTTTGGAGGATTAAGAAATGGGCAATCCGTAAGAATAAGGGAGGGTAAGTGGCTGCCGGTTCAATCCAATAGGTCAGTCATCTCATCTCTTCCCTCAGTTGCACCAGAAACTAAGGTGAGCTCCCTAATTAACTCGGAGCTGAGAGGGTGGAATTCGACCTTGGTGAATCAGCTTTTCCTATCCCATGAAGCCACTGTCATTTGCGGCATGCCCCTGAGCATAAGACTACCTCCTGACAAAATTATATGGGGCCTCACTCCTTCGGGTATGTTCACAACAAAGAGTGCCTACAAGCTTCTTGTTTCTCGTAATTCTACTAACCATACATGTACATCATCGTCTGAGAATCAGAGGCTGTTCTGGAGAAGTTTGTGGCAGCTTAGAGTGCCAAACAAGCTCAAGCACTTTTCCTGGCGTGCGTGCAATGATGCCTTGCCCACAATGACCAATTTGGTTCGGAGACACATTGCCACCACAGAGGTTTGCAGCGCCTGTCAAGCTCAGCCCGAGGACACCCTCCATGCCCTATGGTCTTACACGAAACTTGAACTAGCCTGGAGCTCACTTTCTTGGTCCCTGCCCTCTGCTAATGCCCACGCGTTGAGCTTTCAAGAACTTCTTCACCGATACATGCAGATCAAGGAAGACTACAGAGCCAAGATCTTCGTCACCATTGCCTAGATGCTGTGGAACCGACGCAATGCTCTGAGACTCAACCTTCAAGTCCAGCCCCTCAACCGTATAAGCTCTTTGGCCGGAAGTTACCTTCAAGAATTTCTGGACGTCCTAGATCAGACACCAGCTGCTACGGGCCCTCCTTTGCCTCAGCAATGGCAGCCACCTGATGAAAATAAGTTCAAAGTTAATTTGTTGCTGCGGTCTTCAAGTCTTGTAACCAAGCAGGGAAAGGTGTGATCGTCCGAGATTGGCGTGGTGAGGCTATTGGAGCATTATCCACATAAGTTCCTGCAGCTCAATCAGTTGTGGAGTTAGAAGCCCATGCTTGTCGCCGAGCGGTGCTGTTTGCAGTGGAGCTAGGCCTTCAAGATGTTGTCTTTGAGGGTGACTCCTTCCAGGTGATCCAAGCTCTTAATTAGGACAACGCAGATCACTTGACTTATGGCCACATTCTCAAGGATATCTGAACCCAAGTTGCTGCTCTTTCTTCTTTTGAATTTATTTTTAATACTAGGCACTGCAACGTTGTAGCAGATGCACTAGCCAAAAAAGCCAAGAACTGTAGGGAGACTCGGGTATGGACTGATTTCATGGCTGAGGACATTGCCCTTCTTGTAGTTTTTGACATTCATTGAGTTGTTTTCTCGTGGAATAAAAGCGCAGGCTACTGATAGTCTGGTTTCTCAAAAAAAAAAAAAAAAAAAAAGTCTTGCTCATCTAAATATATAACATAGCACAACACAATAATAAGTAATATACATATGTAATAACTAATAACATATTATTTCCCCCCAAAAAAAAAACATATTATTAACTTCAGCAAAAAAAAAAAAACATAATATTAACTTTAATATTTTGATTCAAAAGAGAAATAATGTATTACGATGAGAGAGAGAGAGAGAGCCAAGAGTCAAAACAATCATTTAGTGAATGAGAGGCAGCACTGGTTGTCGGAGCTGGGCGTGGAGCGGAGGCCAAGCTAACCTGTCAAGGCAAAGTGGACCTCTTTAGTTCAGTGAATTAATTGTGAGGCGGTGTGATTTTTCATTTTTTTAGGTTTTACGAAGTGGAAGCCAGGAACCTGAAAGGGATTTTCAGTATTAGCCTTTTTTTTTTGTGGTTGATATATAGGTATTTTGGAAATTTAGTTTTA